>BQNB010056995.1:0-31954 GCA_026074375.1 Tanacetum coccineum
AAACGACCCGGGTGATCATACTTACCCGGTTTAATATACGTATTTTATATTATATTATATATATTTTTGAGAGTGAATTTTATCAAGGGTAACTTGGCATTTTTCTTAATTACTCTCGGGATTATATTATTTTATAGTATATTTTACGTGTGTATAAACTGCTCAATCAATTCCCTATATTGAATTGTATACTCATCATCATCATCGTCAATAATAGGAATTTTCCAATATGGAGTAAAAGCTGTCTGCTCCTCTTGCTCTTTTTGAACTACCTGCTCATGTTGTTGAGTCACTATTTTCACAGTTGATTGCACCATAGTTATCATTTCTTGAGCGTGCTTTACATAAAATTCTTTGATACTTTCATCAGGATACTGCGGGGGTTAAAATTGGTCAAAACCGGAAGAATTTGAATTATAGAAATTTTGATTCATTGGTTGACACTGAAAACTCATATGAGGTCCCCCACAATTTTCACAATAAGGCTCATTGAAGATCAATTGATCACATTGAAATGTCTCATGAGGACCCCCACAATGGGTACAACAAAGATATTGTGGAAAACTTGGTGAAGTTTGTGGAAAATTATTATCAAAATTTTGATTGTAACACGGGTCCGGAATAAAGATAAACGGAACTTGTATTGGAAAATCGTAACCAAAATGAGCATCGTTTCCACATAACTCACAAGAATTCGTCAGGTACTATGGTTGCGGAGGTGGGTTGAAATTATTTGGAAAATCAATGAAAGAATTTGGATTTGAATCATGAACGAATGATTTTTCAACTTTATAACAACATAAAGCAAAAACTTCATCTGTATAATTTCTTCTACACCGCTCACAAGTACATTGTCAACAATATAGACCACCAAACGGACCTCCACACTTGGAACAATTACGTGGATGCTGTTGAGACGAGACAGGCGTTTCATTATAAGAAATCGGATTAAGATCACGAACTGAATTGTCAACGGAATTCACAATTGAACAACAACATTCTCTATTATACAAAGCTCCACAAGACGAACATTCTTTAAACCCATACATGATAATAGAATTAAAGAGGGATAAAGAGAATAAGAATTAAACGAATAAGAGGATATAGAAGAATATTTATAATAATAAAAATAAGAAAGACAAATTTTTTTGGTAACCGAAAGTCAAACGTGCACGACAGCTCTCTAGAAAACGCACAAAGAAGCGGAGGAGCGGGTAAGCGCGAAGCTTTTGAAAACCTTCTCCTTTCGGGTCGAAGTTCGAAGGATCGACCCTCCTTATACCTCTCTTATAGTTTGTAAACTAAAGATGAGCCGAAACGACAATTAACAAACGGTTATTTATTTAAAATAAAAGAAAAATAAGAATAGAAGTGTAAAATATTTTTGTATTTTTATATAATAGAAGAAAATATTCACAAACGGAAAATGATAACTTCGCGAGGAATGGTCTTCAAATACTAATCTTCAAACGGAAACACGAAAATCGCTACACACTTCCCCGGCAACGACGCCAAAAACTGATATGTTCCAAACCACAAACACACACACACATAAGTATGTGTAATTAAGAAGAAAATACAACTATAGTATAGAAGTATACGTATTCCAAAAGATTTAAGAGAATTGCTTTTAACCAAGGCAATTTCTAAAACCTCTCGGGTCGTTTGTCCTTGGCGAAGCGCGAATTGAGAATCGGTTTAGTTCGTGATCGCGTGATTTGAATAGTTCAATATTTTGATTTGGGTTTCTAATTCTACTAAAAAAAACGCATAAAACATATAAAAACAAGTAAACGATTATTTAAGAAATTAGACACGAAAACGTAAACGGGAATTAATAAAACGTGACAAGTAAACAAGTACTTCAAATTTAAACCCTACGAACGCAAATTTAATTTTTATAAATCCTAAATGACTTAAAATAATTTTGAGAAAAAGAATTATATTTTTTTAGTTTTTATTTTATTTATTATGAATTAAAAACGATTTTAATCTAGAAAATTAATTAAAAATAGTAAACTAATTTATAAAAAACTAAAAAAATTACTAAAAGTTCTTAAGACAATTAATAAGGAAATGTTAAAAAAAAGAATCCAAAAAGCACTTTCAATAAGCAGTTAATAACCTGAATAAGCTAAAAGGCATAAACTGGAAAATGAGTACAAATACTTAATGGTGTAAATGGTTTACAGAAAAGACCCAAGGGCGCGTTTGGTTAAGGTGTGTGTGTTAAATGCGTTGGCTATGAAAGGGGGAGGTCACAGGTTCGACCCCTATGACCTCTTCTTTTTATGAAACATTTTTTTTAATTTTCTTTTTAAAACTTTATAAAACAAGCAAGAATAAGCACTTTTAACAAAGACACTTTTTTTGAATCTTAAAAATAAGCAAGAAATAAGCTCAAATAGAATGACAGTTTGCTATATTTAGGCCATAAGATTAAGCTTAAACTATTGAACTTTAATGGAATCAAATAAGCACTAAGAAACTTAACTAAGCTAAAACAGATAATACTCTAGTCCTAATAAGCACATAAAATTACAAATAAGCAGAAAACATTAAGCTAAAAGGCAATAAAAAGATAAAAACAGTTTGACACAAACTAAGGCTTTTAGACAGATTTTAAGCTAAGAAAAAGGACACATAAGCTATATTCTTTGACTTAAATTTGAAAACCAATAAACTAGACAACCTAATAAGCACAAGGTCAGGAAATGAGCAACCTATTAAGCTTAAAATAAGCTCAAAAGGCACAACAGTACTAACCTTGAGTTAGTACTGCCAGGCTTAGCAGTTAAGACTGCTAAGCTTCAATTAGCTCATGAAAATCCCAATAAGCTACTCACAAGCAATAAGCTAGACCTAATAAGCTCCAGTGACTCAAAATAAGCTAATGAAATAAGCTGAAAAGTATTCTAAAAAGCTATAAGACAGCAGACTTAGGAAAGACTTTAAAGGACAAAATACTTAACTTATTTTAGGCTAAAGACTCTAAAAGGCTAATAAAGGACTTAAAACAGATTTGAAATGAATCAAATGAGACAAGACTATGTCAATAAAACCATACCAAATGCATTCTTTTCACTTTTTCAAAAATAAGCAGTTTGATAAGCTTATGACATAGCAGACTCTGACCTATGATAATTCATCCTTCAAACTTGACAAAACCTAATCTAAACTTATAAAAACTATTAATAAGACTAAATTAAGGCTAATCTAAACTGGATTAATGACCAAAAGAGAATTGCATACCATTTTTACCCATTTTGATCCTTGACCCAAACACCCCTTTATTTTCTGAAAAGTTCTTTTATTCCTAAAACAGATTTCAAAAAGCATTAAAACTTGAAAACAGATTAAGCATTAAGCATGTAAGAGACAAATAAGCAAACATTTAAGAGAAATAAGCACTTGTTTATGAGATAAGTGATTGAGCAGATTTAACTATAAAATGGACAGAAAATATGAAAACTAATCCTAATGACATATAAGCTATAAGCTGATCATATAAAGTTATAAAAGAACATTTTAAGCAAAATTAAGCAGAAATAAGCAAGCAATAAGCAGTTTAATAAGCAAATGCAGAAAATAAGCAAAAAAATGAAAAGGAAAAGTGTACCTTAATCCTTTGCTCTAAACAAGGATTTAAATGCTCAAATGAGCTAATCTACAAGCCAGCTTATAAAATAAGCTTTGAATAAGCCTATAAGCCCTTCCTTTTCTGGCTTATCTTCCCATTGGCTTATTCAATCCATTTTGAGACATACTGAATGGAAATCTAATTCAATTCAGTTCTAACCCAAGCTTAAGAGAATCAGCAGTAGCTTATGAGTAAAAAGAGCTTATTGAAGCTTATGAATTACATATAGACTTAATTTCAATCAAAGTGCTTAAGAGTAAAAATAGAATTATAACACAATTAAAACTGAAGATGAGATTTTATTAATTAAAGGTTCATTACAAGATTAAGAAAAGCAGAAATTACATTAAAGATATTAATAAGCTAAAATAAGCTAAACGACTACTAAGCTACTCCTACTCCTAGATGCCTTATACTGTGTGATTGCCCTGCTATTTATAGCTGAGAGAAGAACCTTCTAGCCTTCCAGGACGCTCCCAATCTTTAATCTTAGCCCTCCAATCATAACCGCCATCAATTATCAAATCGTAGCCATTGGATTGCGTGCCACATTTCTCAGCCAATGATATTGTGTGGGATTGCCAGCGTGGCTCCCAAAAGTGTCAGACGTGTCAGCTGCTTCTAGAAACAAAGGGTTCGTGTGTGTATTAGATTGATTTACCCGTATGCGTTGATTGTGGGGTGAAAATGGAGGGAAGGGAAGATCCACAGTAACTTTGACTCAGTCAAGGTTATAAGAGTGTGTTATAAACATGGGTTTTTGACCGGGGGTTGTTTGGGCTTTGACTTGGGCTTATATTATGAGTTTGGGCCTTTGATGGGTTAAAAGATTTAATGGATTGGTTAAGGCTTATAAAGGGCTTAAGATATATAGTATCATTCTTATTGGGCTGACCCGGCCCAATAAAATGGGCCCGGGTTGGTCCGTGGAAGATGGATACGCCTTCGGCCTTGGTTTTTCGTCCTTTTTCCATTCCCGTGCTCGGCTTTGTCCGTTTTTGCTTCAATTTTGTTTTCTTGATTATCCGATACCTGCAAGACACAAATCACAAAACAAACGTATACAATGCATTTTTATCATGTTTTTGGTCTTTTTAGCTCATTTTATTAGGTAAAAGGTATGTGTATTTAAGCACATACCAACCTCCTTGATAGGGTTTCCAGCTCAAAGTGTTAGATCCTCTAACGCAGGTGCATTAGATTCACTGTACTTGCTAGTATCTCTTTACCGGACACCTCAAAGCAGGCTACCTCACTAATAGTATTGCTACTAGTAGAACAGTAAGAGTGAATCAGTGAGTTACTATCTCACTGACTGAAGAGAAAATTAATTTGAAAATCAATCGATGTGTCACTAGTAAAAGTGTTTTTGTAACACATCAAGAGTTTTAAGCTTTTATCAAAATTCATCCTCCGTCAATTCATAATATGGACCGAATCAATGCCCAGTGTCACAAGTTTGATCTATTTAGGATTTCATAAGTCACCTACCATAGAGCTTGTTTGATGTTGGCTCTAGCAGGATTTCCATCTTCATTGTGAATACTTTCGTATCACTCGGATGTTCTGGCAATATCACAAGGATAATGCGTAGGACTCTTAAGATATTCCTTGTTTTCACAGTGTGCGAAAAACAAGTATATTGGAATAGTGTCCTAACGAGATTTATTGATGATCTCTTAGCTCTAGACTCAATAGTGTGTTTTGGTTTTGGTGGTCGGAGGCTGGAGCTTACTGTCAACTTTTCAATACCAACTAACTCGGAGTGAGAAAGTCAATAGATAACGTGTTTAGTCTTCGTGAGAAATGTAACAAAAATCTTTTGAGAGATTCTGAGTGGCTAGGGAGGGTTGTGCATTGCATCACTGGGTCCATGATGTTAGTCTTCAATGTCAGCAATCATCATTGTGATTCTGACAGTAGATGTATTGACCCGGTTTCTGCCTAGGTGTATGGAGGGATTCTTTCTTTTCACCCTTTATCCGTACAATTCTTTTTCATTCTTCAACCCCTTCAGTGCTTACCAAGACTTCATGACTAGTACCTTGTTGGGTTTGTTCCAGTACTAGCTCCATCTCAGTCGGCACTATTCCCTTATTCTCACTTTTACTCCTTTTTTTATCATACCTAAGGACTTCTACACTAACTAGTGGATTGTCTCTGGGTAGATCCCTCCGTTCTGGCTGGATCATGGGAACGAATACCTAACCTTACCAACCTTATAACTCCGATAAAATTAAATTCATGGTCGGTCTTTTGGTACTGTTCTCCTTGCCATAAAACCACTTGAAAAACTCAATCGAGGTACTTGTGATATAAATATCAAAGCTTTTTGTACCTCGATTGTTTTAGCTTTTCAGAAATGCTCCCCCTCAACATGTGCACCGATATACGAAATTGTTTAGCACATGGAGGCTGGAGTACACTTATGAGTCCATAAATCACATTTTTATAAGTTTTTATATTTTAATCACTTTTTCTCCCCTTATCCAAAATTTCACCCTTTGATATTTTGGATATCAAATGATTCAAATGTGTTAGAAAACTGGGAGAAAAAATGTACCAATTATTCACAAGCCGATAATGGAACATATTAATGCTCCCCTTCAAATTATGAGGGTATGTGTTTGTGTCAGGTATAAAAAATTTGTAGGATTTTGAGTTTAATCGAAAAACTCATGAAAAATTTATACATGGACACATAACACTTAAAGATACATTACATAATAAAGTGTTCACAAGATTATATATGAGACATGACCTGAAAATGTTCAAACCGAAAATGACAAAGTCATTTTGTCCATGTCAGCAATCTGTAATCCGTCTCTATAATCTCATTTTGGAAGTTGTCTTAGCTTCCTCCCGAACCAGCAATCCTTTCTCGAGTAGATTCAAAGATTTCTTGCAAACCGTATTAATAAGACTTGATGTATAAAGCCCAAATATTCAAAGTACACAATTACTTCGAAATCATAACACCAAAGTCAATTAAGTCATGGATGTCTGCATTTCTCCTTACACGATAGTAATGATATAAATTGCAACACCAAAGTCAACTAAGTCCCGAATGTCACAATTATTCCTTCTAAGTAGTCGAAATGATAACACCTAAGTCAACTAAGTCCCAAATGTACACATTTCTTCCAGTCGGATACTGACTAACTGAAAGAATCATCATACTTATCATACCTATATGTACCTCTTTTATCAAATATTTCTACTCCTTTTAAAAATAAGCTTAGTGATTGACCGTTAAAGGAAGCATTAATTGAATCAGTAACCAATCTCCTCACGCTAGAATAAATCTTCTAACAACACTTCCCCCTGGTATCTCAAATGATGCATACTAAAAACACTAAAAAAAGGCCATTTAGTGGCACACAAAAAGTGTCACTAAAAATAAAATATGTGTCACTAAAGACCTGACAGGGAATCCGTGGCAGAAAAAATTTATCACTAATGTCGTTGCCACTAAAAGGTTTTAGTGAAACTTTTATGTGTGTTGCTACAAACCTTATGGGTTTTAGTGGCACTTTTATGTTGTGTTTCTATTGACCATTCTAGCTTTAGTGACACACAATTATCTATCACGTGAAGCTTAAAGGATTTTGTGTCATTATACTCTTGCTATGGTCACAAAGCAAGTTGACTTTAGTGACAGAACACGTGCCACTAAGATTTGTTACAATATGGTTCATGCCGCTGTGATGTTTTCAAAATAGTGACAGAATAAGATGTCAAATCTCAATTACTAGATTACACAAAAGAAAGAAACTAAAAACATCATATTGAAACAAAAATGCAATTTCAGTGGAACAAGGTTTTTTTATTATCAAAAAAGAAATATCCATCATATACAAAGCAAAAAATATCCATGTATACCCAATAAAAAAGCAAACTAAGTCTAAATCTTCAACTAAATACCATAATAGACACCTAAAAACTACTAACTTTATTGTATCTTCATCAAAGGTAGCAAACATTGTAAGAATCTTGACCTCTTGACACCCCAAGAATCTCTAAGCCAACAAAAGAAATCATAGAAATTCATATTCAATATGAAGGCAACAAGACATCTAGCTGAACGTACAAGATTTTCGTTGTTTTGTGATATAACCAGAATATGTGACAAATGTTCTAATTTGGATCAAAAAAGCGTTAAAAAGTAGAAATTTTGGTGCATGAAAAGGTAGTGTACCTGTGAAAAGGATACTCAAGAAAGATTTGTTGGAGTACCTAAGTAAAAAAGAAACAAAATCTGATTAGTAAACTAATGTTACTTTCTTCAAAAACAAAAACTAATGTTACTTAGCCACAATTAAACAAAAAAAGATAGTCTTTTACCAATGGTTTGATCCGCAACAGAAGATCCTTGATTTGAATTTCCTTGATTTCCATTAATAGAGTTGTTTTGACCCGGAGAAAGGTTAGCAGGAATCTATAGAAAATTGGGAAATTAAAATTACTACAGAAAATACAATAAGAATAAAAATTGTGAATGAAAATATATACCTCTATAATCATACTCCTAAGGATGTCAGACAAGTTAGAATTTGCTGTCGGGTCCTTCAAAAGGTTGACAAGGGTGTATAAAACATCTTATGTTTGAGCCAATCGTTGTTCAACAGTTTGTGAGTTTGTAGATGACGAGACATCATTATTCCTTAGAGAAAGCATCTTTCCTACGCATCGAACATATCCTCTTTTTTCTGGCCCCTTAAATTTGGATAAGTCGTCATTTGTCCAATCAACTTCTTGAGTACCTTGGGTATTAGTAGAGTCATTTGCAATAACTTGTAGGGATGCCTGCATAGAAATAACATGTTCCACCGTTAGATGTTATCAAATCAAGTATAAATCGCAGGAAAATCACATGTGATTCGTGTTTAAATCACATGTGATTCATGTTTAAATCACATGTGATTCGTATGTAAATCACATGTGATTTGTGTAAATCACATGTGATTTATACATAAAAAATTTTGAAAAATAGTTCCTTATTTCGTATGTTATGTGGTATTATGTGATGTATGTGCAAAACCTGAAGAAATTTTATGTAAAAATCCATCACGGGCTCGAGAAAAATGTGGTGTGAAAGGAAGATGATGAAAAAATGAAAGAAAAATCACTTGAAGTTAAAGTGGAGCAAGGTAGGGTCTGCTAGCTGTGAGGTACATTAAGGAGCCGACCATACTACTCCATTTTATAACATCAATTTTGATGAATTTTGCAAGGACAGAGTTAGGGTTTGCTTTAGGAGTGATTTGGGGGTGGTTAGATAGTGTGTGTGTGTGTATTATTGGTAGGTGTAGTAAATGAGAAGTGAGTTCCCAAACCCCTGCAAGTTGAGTTAGTAGTATGTGGAAATTACGAAAATGACCCTAAGTAATAATAAAAAATAAAACGGGATTATTTACAAGCCGTTGGATTGAATTTGAATCTAAGGCCAAGATGGAGCGCTTTGTTCCTTTAATAAACATTGTTCTACACAAAACTATTCTTTTAGTGACAAATATCAAAAATAAATAAAGGAAACTCATAACTTTTAATGGCATAATATCAGGGGTGTATCACAAATTATAGGGACTTTTAATAACATTCCTATTTTTGTGCCACAAATATCGAGTACAATGGTGGCATAAATCGTAAAGTGTCACAAAAGTTATAAAATAAATTAGTGGCAAATACAACATGTCATTAAAAACGTAATATAGTGACACATGTATATATGTCATTAAAAATGTGTGCCACTAAATGGCCTTTTTTTAAGTGAAAATAACAAGATATTTCTTCCCTCATGTGGTTGAAATAGTGCACCCAAAAAATAACAAGTTAAAACACTGATTTTCTCTGCGGCTATGACACTTGTCTTCCCGGAATGGCCTAAAATGAAAGAAGGCTATGGACTCTATCATGTGTACTTGTTGTACTTTCTAGTGTATCTACTCCTTCCCCCTTGCTGGTTTCGATACCTCAGAATCAGCAAAACCTTGTACGCACCTATACTTGAGATCGTGTTCGAAGAATTACTAAGCTTAAAACTATCTCGTGAGAATCAACATCAAGGCTTTTAAAACTATGTGATTATTTCCAAACATTCCTAAGTCTTTTAATACTATGAAGTGTTGGCAATATTGATCGAATGTAGTTTAAAGCCTGAATTCACTAAGTCTTAAATTGCAAATAAGTCCATAAAGTTTTAAACAAATGACATCTAAAGCCCTTGTAGTTAATATAAATTAACTCCCCTTTAAATTGTTATCCGTCATTATCAAAAACTTTATCCGTTTATTCCGTGACTTATTTTGAAAGACCGTTTTAAAAGATTATTTGATGACGCTTTCTCCCCCTCAAATAATGACCCGTTTTCTATTTAAAGAGCTGTTGTCATTGTTTGAGTGGTCGAATTGTCTTTGAAAATCTTTTTGTGATTACTGAAAACACTGATTCATTGTGAAGACAACTTTTTACCAATAAAAATAAGATTTCTCTTATTTTGACAAATAAATGCACTGACACGTACACTTATTTGAACAATCCTGGGTTATGAGCAAAGTATGCATAACCCATGATGCATAGATATGAAGTAATCCATGCCCGGGAAAAATTAATTACCCGTTGTCAGGAACAACTGTCTTTTTGACGACATGCTTTCCTCAGTCTGAAAAGCGGGTTGCAGTCTGAAATAACTGCAAGCCATATGACATGTTTTGAAAGATATATACAACTTCTGCTCGAACTTTATTTACAACCACGTGTCATTATTGAATGACATTTCTAGGGTCGTAAATATTATCGATACCAGAAGACATGTCATCAAAGTACATATTTTTGTGTTTTTCTGATTTTATATTTTTGTATTTTGTTTTTGTAAAATTTTATAAGAATTGGAAAATCTTTTTGTGTTTTTCTAATTTATAGTATATACATAGGATACAAGAAGATTTCTCTTCTTTTGAAGATAAAGCGCACTGAATCGTACACTTTTCTTTTCTTTGAGGAGCGGGGCCTGAAGTGTTGTCTGTAGACGCTATAGGTTATGTTCCTCACATTTGACTTTCTTGAACCCCTGGTTTCTGAGATATCAATCTATTAAGCAACCAAACTCTGAGTCTTTCCTTTTTAGGATTAAAAGATGTACCTGCACTTAAGTTAAGAGTACAGTCTTTCCTTTATAGGATTAAAGATTACCGCACTTAAATTAAAGTACTTAGCACTGACATTAAAGAGTTTTGATTCGCATTCATCATGGTTAGTGATATCATTAATTGAAACCATTTGTGGTTCACTGTCGACTTTGTTGTGCTACCTGATGAACATCTTTCCAGTAGGTATTCACCTATGACCAGCAGTCCTGAAAATTCTACCCGTCGGTTTCCACCTAAGACAAGATCTAGGAGTGTTTGGTTTCTCATGCACAACAAAAGACTTATTAGGAGAAAACCTATATCCTTTAGCGATCCATCTTTCAGGTTTGTTTACATTAGGTATCCTTTTTGCGGGTTTGATGTTGTTTAGGAATTTTGTTATACAATCATCATGATTAGCATTAAAGATACATTTCTGACAAGTTGAGCAAACAAAGTGTTTGGAGTCCGAAAAGGAACTGGAATTCCTAGAGTGATCTACTAGTGGCACACCATTTAACATTCCACGACTACTCTTAGGTACAGGCAAACTCCTAGATGTTTGATTGTTGCTCCTAGGTTTTGGTTTGCTACCATTAGTAGTGTTTTGAAGGCTAGTAGTATGCATCACACTAGGTTTAAGATTCGTATTTTTGTCTTGTGTCTTTTTCTTAGCTACCTCTAGATAGTACTTATGAGCCATGTCATTTGACCCATATGATTCTTTAGAACTATTCCTAGATGAGCCAGATGCAATCACATGATGAGGTTTTACAAACACAGATTCTCTAACTTTAGGCAAATAATGAGGAGTGACTGGTTTTGGCAAATCGTTAATCACATCAACTTGGGAGGCAAACCGAGGTTTTGAAAATTTAGATCGTTCAGACTTAAATGCAGTCGGTTGTCTAACAACTGATTGGTGTCTATGTGGTTGTAAAACCGGTTTCTCCAAGATTGATGGTTTTGCAAACTTAGTATCCACACTAGTTCCTTTTAACTTTCTTAATTCATTTTTTAATGCTGCATTCGCAAAAACCTTTTCCTGAATCTGAGCCTTTAAATCAGCATTTTCAACAGTCTTACTATTTACTTGAGCAATCAGTGAGTCATTATGATCTTTCGTCTGAATTCGTGTCTTTTTGATAGAATCATAAAGTTCTTTGTAAGTCTGTTTTAAATGCTCATTTTCCTTATTTAACTTCTCATTCTCTGCAAGTAATTTAGCCACACTACTTTCCAGTTCAATGTTTATTGTTTCCAAAACATCAATGTCATGTTTAACCTTGGCTTCATTACTTTTCTCATGCACATTTTTAATTTGTTTCTTCAAGTTGTTGATCGTTGAGTTTTTGGCTTGTAGCTGAGCTTTCAATTCGTTTATCTCAAAAAATTCACGAAATTCAGGAGAATCCTGATTCTTACATGGTTTGTTACTTTGAAAACTTTCTTCCTTTTGTTGTATTGAAATTTCAAGTGAAATACAATGTTTTTCAAGTTGTAAAAATCTGTTTGAAAGTTCATTATAAACTTCTTTTTCAACCATATCTTTCGTTTTGAAAAACTCAGCATTAAGCAAAGGACTTTTTACTTGATATTGTTCAGCATCCTGGTCAATCTCTCCTCCCCTATGACTCATATTTGTTGAATCAGGAGTGGTATTGCTATCAACCTTTTCCAACAGATATGTGTCATAAATGGGTTCAGATTGCTCAGTATGCTGTTGTTCATTAGCAAGGACATTATGTTGAGCAGTCAATTGTACCTCAGCAAATGGCACTTGGTCATTTACTGGTCTGATATCTGCATCCACAACATGTGTGATATAATTCCCTAAACTGCTGCTTGTATCATGCTTATCTGATTTTGTCCTATCGCTTTCTGTAATAACCGACCCAACATCCAATGCTTTAACGTCCATGGTCAAATTAGCCTCCAATGTTATCCTCTCAGTGACCAAACTCTTGTGTTGTTGTAATTGAGTCTCATTCACTGATTTGCTGAGTGCATTATTGTTTTCTAATTCTATCCAAATGCTTTTCGAGACAATCAAACTGTCATTCACTACTTGAACCGGATTTATCCGAACATCTTGTGACTGTAGCTTTTATTAACTTCATGTTCATGAAGTATTTCTTTATTCAACTATTTTCCATTCACCTTTAGCGCATTAACTTCATTTTCTTTCATGCGTAATACACCATATGCAATTACAGCTCTACAAATGGCCGTTTCAAGTATATCCAGGTTCCTGAGTAAATCACGTCTATACTTTTCAGGTTCACAGAGCGTGTATTCTTCAAACTCTTGTTGCCAATATTGATTCAAGTGATCTGATGAATTTACCTCTTTTGAGGTAAAAAATTCCTTGAACTGTGTTTGGAGTGCTTCAAGACAAGTCTTTGCATTAACCTCATGAAGATTCTCTCTTTCAAGTTGTAGCCTTAACTGATCCAGATTATGGAACATCTTCAATTTAAAAGTCTGATGCTCTTCACCAAAGAATGTGCGAAACGCAAGTTTAAATGCATCAATAGCATAAGACGAATTATTGAGATAGAGATCATGAAGATGTATCTCGAGTTGTTCAAACCATGTCATGCAGTGGGAGTGCCTTTGTTTTATGAGCCGTTACGTCAGTTAAAGCTCTCTCTCATTTGAATTTGAAGATTCTATTGAAATTCAATGTGTGAAATGAAATTAAGGATCTTAAGTAGATTAAGTGATTGTTGTTGTGGTTTGAAATCAATTAACGTTCACGGGATTTTACAAGTCTATGATTTAAACAGAGAAAAAAATTAAATCTTTTACGGGATTTTACTAAATCAACAAGAAACCATGAATATAGAATTGTTGTTTGTGAAATCGTTATTGACGTTAAAATACTTGAACTTAATTGACGATTATTAGAAAAAACTTGAAATAAGGACTAATGGTAGAAACGATTAAAACTAAATGGCTTTTGCAAAACTAAAGTTAAAAATTAAAAAATTTAAATTGAAAGTCTAAAAGTAAAAATGATTAAAAGTAAAAGGTTGAAATTAAAATAGATTTAAAATCTAAGGGCTAATATTAAAACTATTTATTATCTAAGGGTAAAAAGTTAAATTTTTTGAAAACAAAGGGTAAAAGTGTTAAAGGAAGTGGTAAGGACTAACAGTGTAAGGCTGCTTGAACTTTGAGGGTTAATAAACAAGAAAGGACGAGTGATGAATTAGTCTAGTATTCCAGGGACTAAAGTTGCAAAATTGCAAATTAATTTTAATAAGAATACTTCCTGCCCTACAGTAGTAACCTTTCTTCTTCATTCAACATTGATTACATTAAATAACGTCTATTTTATAGCATCATTTATCCCATATTATTAACCCATTTTGTATAGTTATTGCAAATAATTGTTATTTAATCATTTATATTTGAGAATTGCAGTAATTATGGAGTAATTGGTGAAAGTTAACAAAAGGCGCACATTCTAGAGCTTAAATGAAGATATTTTGAAGATTACTATTTTGAAGAAAGAAATCCCCAATACGCCGTATCCAACTCTTGGATACGCCGTATCCAACCGACTTCCAGACCCTATAAATACAAAACTCAAAAACGAGTTTTAAGTGTGCTAAATCATATTCTCGATACCTAAACCACAAAAGTCGATTTTCAGAGGAGAAAAAGAGCAAAAGAGGTCGAGCAATGTATTCAATTCCATAGAAGACAACGTGTAATTCCATATACTTTAGTAATCGTTCAGTTTTTGGTATCATTCGTTAACTCGGTTAGTTTACCTTAGCTAAATAATTACTCTTGTATTTATTATGACGTTTGAAGGCTAATACCTTTAGGTATTAGCCATTATTATGAAGATCTGAATGTTTGGTATTTGTTTATCTCAATTTCTTGATTTATCGTTGAGTGCTTGTTTATGTTTATCAATTTATACTTGTTTACGCGCTTTTGTATGCGACCTATCATTTAATTAGATCAGTGAAGCAGACCAAGTAGATCTAGAGTTTGGGATAGCTCTCCATATAGTGATTTATACATCTAGAATCATAGTTACACAAATATTGTCCTTCTAAGTCTGTGTCTAGGATACGCTTCGGGCTTAACTAGTTAATTGGATATTGCCAATGGTTTATTGATCGTGTTGACTAGTAGGTGACCTAGATAATTCAACAAGTAATGTTCTGATTCCATTGGATAGTTGGACAAGTGGACTACTAGTGTATAAACTGCCATTAAGCGATAAGTGGGTAAAGTCTCTATGAGCTAGGGTTTAACAAGATCACCATTGCTTTAATCCCTAAGATAGATTATAATCAGCAAATAAGGATGCTTTATGCGGATGCTTTAATTGTGACAGAATTATTGTGTCTAGGTCTTAGGATGATGTAACGCCTAAGTCTTAAGAATGATATGCCACCTCGAGAGAAGAAATCATTGCACTAAATAAACAAACTAACATTCTAATCAGTTTAATAATAGTTAATATAGTTTTCTTATATAAGGTTCAACCGCTCTTTTATCTTTTGTTAATTAGCTTGCGTGGGTAAAAGTACCTTGAATTGATTATAGATACCAACCAAACCGTGCTAGTCTCTCAGGCTGAAAACCCCCTTTTCCCGTTAGAATTAGGATTTAGACTGACATAGGTTTAACATAGGTTTAGAATAGAATAGAATTAACATAGACTAGATAACTAAAATATTAATTAAATTGATAGATTTAACCTCGCTTCAAGTGTTTGACACCCTACTTACCACGAAACTACTACCGATCGAGTATACTGCCCGTTAAAGTGTTGTTTTTGGTTTAGTCGGCAAAATATAAATTTAAAACTTGAATCATCTTAAATATACCATACAACGAGAACACATCAATCATCAAGATGGATTTGTTGTAGATCTTCATTATCAAGCTGTGGAATACTTGGTTGGCTAGCAAAGAAAGAATAAATCATAGCGTCACTCAAATTTTCAATAGTTGTTGAGCTATCAGCAACACCCTGAGTGCTAGCAGTATTAATACCCTGAGTAGTATTAACTGCTCTAGTTGCACTGTTAGTGCTGCTAGAGGACAGAAAGGCTACATTATGTGAGTTTGTGGTTGAGCTAGATGTCCCCTTGACCTCTGATTCATAAGCCTTTAGGTTGTTAAAAAGGTCATCCAAAATCAATGTCTCAATCTTTGGTTTGTTCCTCCATACAATAGTATGCATAGTCCATTCTTGTGACAAACTTCTCAAGAACTTTTGATTGATGTCTTCTTGAGGGATAACTTCACCATACATCTCCACTTGACTAATTAGCTTTTGAAGCCTTTCATAAGTTTACTCAATCACTTCTATGCTGGATGCAGTAAAGTTTTCATATTGCTGCTTCAGAAGATTTTTCTGAGATTTCTTTTTAGCAGTATTACCTCTAAATCTGTTCTCAATAGCCTGCATCAGTGTCTTAGCATCCTTGTATGAGTTGAACTTTAATTGATGCTCATTAGGTAAGGCCATCAACAAAGTGGTTCTTGTCTTTAGCTCTACTCTTCTTTGTGCCTTCTCTTCAACACTTGTAGGAGGGATAACAGTCTCCTTACCATCAACAATTTTTGTTACTATGGGTGCATTAACATTTTCTATGATCTCCCATAGAGTGTAATCAATGCACTATAGGTACTGCTCCATCCTCATCTTCCAGATATCATACTCACTAGGTTAGAGTATGGGTAGCTTGATGGTTTGAGTTGATTGAGAATCCATTGCTTCTTGAAAAAGTAGATCTTGAGTGTAGTAAAGTTTTTTCTTATTCAAAGCTTCTCACAAGCTCTGATACCACTTGTTTCTTCTTGAAAAAGTAAAGTTTGAATAAGAAGAAACTTTACTACACACAAAGATCTACTTTTTCAAGAAGCAATAGATTCTCAATCTACTCAAACCATCAAGCTACCCATACTCCAACCTGGTGAGTATGATCTCTGGAAGATGAGGATGGAGCAGTACCTACAGTGCATTGATTACACTCTATGGGAGATCGTAGAAAATGGTAATGCACCCATAGTAACAAAAACTGTTGATGGTAAGGAGACTGTTATCCCTCCTACAAGTGTTGAAGAGAAGGCACAAAGAAGGGCAGAGTTGAAGGCAAGAAGCACTTTGTTGATGGCCTTACCTAATGAGCATCAATTAAAGTTTAACTCATACAAGGATGCTAAGACACTGATGCAGGCTATTGAGAACAGATTTGGAGGTAATACTGCTACAAAGAAAACTCAAAAAAATCTTCTGAAGCAGCAATATGAAAACTTTGCTGCATCCAGCACAGAAGTGATTGAGCAAACTTATGAAAGGATTCAAAAGCTAATTAGTCAACTGGAGATGCATGGTGAAGTTATCCCTCAAGAAGACATCAATCAGAAGTTCTTGAGAAGTTTGTCACAAGAATGGACTATGCATACGTGGAGGAACAAACCAGAGATTGAGACATTGAGTTTGGATGACCTCTTTAACAACCTAAAGGCTTATGAATCAGAGGTCAAAGGGACATCTAGCTCAACCACAAACTCACACAATGTAGCCTTTCTGTCCTCTAGCAGCACTAACAGTGCAACTAGAGCAGTTAATACTGCTCAGGGTGTTAATACTGCTAGCACTCAGGGTGCTGCTGATAGCTTAACAACTGTTGAAAATTTGAGTGATGCTGTGATTTATTCCTTCTTTGCTAGCCAAACAAGTATTCCACAGCTTGATAATGAAGATCTACAACAAATCCATCCTGATGATCCAGAAGAGATGGACTTGAGGTGGAACATTGCTATGCTGACTATGAGGGCAAAAAGGTTCCTAAAGAATACTAGAAGGAAGCTGGATATGGACAACAAAGAAAGAATTGGATTTGACAAGTCCAAGGTAGAGTGTTTCAACTGCCACAAGAGAGGACACTTTACAAAGGAGTGTAGGGCACCCAAGAATCAAGACAGCAGGAACAGGGAGCCTACCAGAAGGACGGTGCCAGTTGAGGAAACTACTTCAAATACCTTAGTGTCTTAGTGTGATGGCTTTGGCTATGATTAAAGTGACCAAGTAGAGAAAGGTATAACCGATTTTGCTCTCATGGCTTATTCTTCAACAAGTTCAAGTTCTTCTACAAACTCTGAGGTATCTAATGAGTCAAATTGTTGTTTATCTTGTTTAGAATGTGAAAAAGATCTAAAAGAACAAAATGAACAATTAGTTAAAAACTTAAGAACAACTAGGATAAGTGCTGTCTCTTATAAAACTAGTTTAGAATCTGTAGAAGCTAGACTGTTAGTCTTTATGAAAAATGAGTCTGTATGTGAGGAAGATATAAAACTCTTAAAACGTGAAATCTATTTAAGAGATTTAGATATTACAGAGCTTAAAAGGAAGTTAGAGTTGGCTACAAAAGAAAAAGATGAGGTTCAACTTATAGTACAAAAATTTAAAAATTCATCAAAAAGCCTAAGTAAACTTCTAGATAGTCAAATAATGGATAAGTGTAAAACAGGATTAGGGTATAATGCTATCCCATCTCCCTATACTGGGAATTTTATGCCACCAAAACCTGATTTAGTTTATCCTAGTCTAGATGATTTTGTTGATGTGAACGAGTCTGTTAGTGAATCTATAGTTGAAAAGCCTACTGTTAAGACTAATGAACCTAAGACTGCTAGGAAAGAAAATGGAGCCCCAATTATTAAGGATTGGGTATCTAAAAGTGAGGAACAAGATGAGCCTAAGTTTCAAATAGTTAAGACTAATTTTACTAAAATTGAGTTTGTTAAACCTAAAACTGATAGGAAACCTTTTGAGCAAATTAGGCAAGCCACATACAGTCCATCTTTCAGTCCATCTTGAAGTCCTAGGGGAAACAAGAGAGACTCGAACCAACAGATGTCTCAAAAATTAGGGAGTGATTTTGAGATGTTCAATAAAGCTTGTCATGTGTGTGGTAGTTTTGATCATTTGAAGAATGATTGCAATAACTGGTATCATAATGGAAGATTTGTAAAACCAGTTTAGACTAATGTTCAAAGGGTGAACAAACAAAATTTCTCTAAATTAACAAGGAACATGGTTCCAAGAACATTCTTAACTAGCTCTGGCCTAATTTTACTTAATACTACTAGACCAGTTAATACTGTTCAACCAAGAACATCAATGAATAATGCAGGACCCATGAAAAATGTTATTAATAATGCATATTCAACTACTAGAAGGCCTTTTAACAAAATAACAGCAGCTAATAATAGTAATTTCACTAGAAAGATTAATACTGTTCAGGGAACAAGGGTTAATACTACCAGACCAAAAGCAGTTCTTAGTGCTGTTAAAGGAAATAAGGGAAATGCTGTTAAGGCCTTAGCATGTTGGGTTTGGAGACCAAAGCACAAAAGTTTAGACCATGTCTCCAGAAACAATGGTGCATCAATGTCCTTTAAAAGATTTGACTATATTAATGCACAAGGAAGATCCAAGTTAGTACGCGCAAGTCCCACTAACAGAAAGAGAACTAGACGACTCAAACTTACCAGCTCACTAACGCAATCTCTGAACAGGACTTTCGTCAGTTATTTCAATAGACTTGGCAAACCAAGTTTTTGAGGGAATCGAGGCGAGGCAATTAGTGGTTAAGGTCGAACCGGTGGCGCTAAGGACCTTCTTGAGTTAATCTAATCTCATTTCCTCAGATTACAATCTTATGGGTAGTTTAGGGCGAACTGAAGCATTTCCTATCCTGAAGGGTCGAATGGATGTAATTTCCTATTTTGTCAAGACGAGCTTGCTTTCTGGAACTTCTTATTTGGGATGTCCTCCGTCTTTTGGTGCACAAGGGCTAAGATGATTCTTTTTTTAATTTAGAAAGAGCCCGCTTTCTTTAACCCTCCCGAAGATAAAGTTCTTCTTTACACGCATCGGGGAGAATTGCATGTGCAGGGTAATCTACAACAAGATTTGAAGGATAAATAAGTGATTGACAGTGGATACTCTAGGCACATGACAGGAAACCGATCCTATCTTACAGATTATGAAGAAATTGATAGAGGATTTATTGCCTTTAGAGGTAATTCCAAAGGAGGGAAAATTACTAGGAAAGGTAAAATAAAAACTGGTAAATTAGATTTTAAAGATGTGTATTTTGTAAAGGAACTAAAGTTTAACCTCTTCAGTGTCTCACAAATGTGTGACAAGAAGAATAGTATTCTTTTTACTGATACTGAATGTGTTGTTCTGTCTCCAGACTTTAAGTTAACTAATGAAAGTCATGTTTTACTTAAAGTTCTTAGAAAGGATAACATGTACAGTGTTGACTTAAAGAATGTTGTTACTCAAGGAGATCTCACTTATCTTTTTGCAAAAGCCACACCAGATGAATCTAATCTTTGGCATAGGAGGCTTGAACATGTAAATTTCAAAACAATGAATAAACTGGTAAGGGGAAACCTTACAAGAGGTTTACCTTCAAAACTTTTGGAAATTAATCAAACCTGTGTTGCTTGTAAGAAGGGAAAGCAAGACAGAGCTTCTTGTAAGACCAAAACAGCCAGTCCAATCAGCCAACCATTACAAATGTTGCACGTGTATTTGTTTGGCCCAACATTTGTAAAGAGTTTAATGAAGAAGATGTAATGCCTAGTTGTCACAAATGATTTTAGTAGGTTTAGTTGGGTTTTCTTTTTAGCCACTAAGGATGAAACTAGTAAAATCCTTAAAACATTCATAACAGGCATAGAAAATCTAATAGACCTTAGGGTGAAAGTGATTAGATGTGACAATGAGACTGAATTCAAGAATAGGGTCATGAATCAGTTCTGTGAAATGAAGGGTATTAAGAGGGAATTTAGTGTTGCTAGGACTCCACAACAAAATGGAGTAGCAGAAAGGAAAAATAGGACACTAATAGAGGCTGCTAGGACTATGCTAGCTGATTCAAAATTGCCAACAACTTTCTGGGCTGAAGCAGTTAATACTGCTTGTTATGTCCAAAATAGGGTGTTAGTTATCAAGCCTCACAACAAGACCCCTTATGAACTTTTTCTAGGTAGAAAACCTGCCTTAAGCTTCATGAGACCATTTGGGTGTCCTGTTACAATCCTTAATACCATAGATCACCTAGGTAAGTTTGATGGAAAGGCTGATGAAGGGTTCTTTGTAGGATACTCTACCAATAGCAAAGCATTCAGAGTATTCAACAGTAGAACTAGGATAGTAGAAGAGAACCTGCATGTACAATTTAGTGAAAATACATCTAATATTGTAGGAAGTGGACCTAATTGGCTTTTTAATATAGATGCACTGACAAAATCTATGAACTATAAGCCAGTTGTTATAGGGAATCAATCTAATGGTAGTGCAGGTACAAAATCATGTGACAATGCAAGTAAAGATAGAGTGGAGACAGTATCTGGCAAAGATTACATACTGCTACCATTATGGACTTAAGATCCACCATTCTCTTCTAGTTCAAAGGATTCTCCTGATGCTGGATTCAAACCATTAGGGGAGGAGGAAAAGAAGGATGATAAAGATCCAGGGAATGCAAGTGAAAATCCAATTGAAAGGAAAGATAGTGAGGTTCCAAGTACAAAGGAGCCAAGAATTAATCAAGAAAAGGATGCAAGTGTTAACAACACTAACAATATTAATACTGTTAGTCCAACTGTTAATGCTGCTAGCATAAAGGATAATGCTGTTGATGAGAATATAGTCCATGGATGTACTGATGATCTAAATATACCTGATTTGGAAGAAATTGGCAAATTTAGTGATGCTGAAGATGATGGTGCAGAGGCTGACGTTAATAATTTAGATACACATATCCCTGTCAGTCCTATTCCAACTACAAGAATACACAAAGATCATCCAATTGAACAACTTATTAGAGATTTGAATTCAGCACCTCAAACAAGAAGAATGACAAAGAATTTAGAAGAACATGGTTTGTTTAGTTCACTTCAGCAAAGAACAAACCATAAAGACTTCTAAAATTGCTTATTTGCTTGCTTTTTATCATAAGAAGAACCTAAAAAGGTAATTCATGCATTGAAGGATCCAAGCTGGATAGAAACTATGCAGGATGAGCTTCTACAATTCAAATTACAAAAGGTTTGGACCTTGCTGGATCTACCAAATAGAAAAAGGGCTATTGGCACTAAATGGGTTTACAAGAACAAGAAGGATGAAAGAGGCATTGTGATAAAGAACAAAGGAAGATTGGTTGCTCAAGGGTACGTACAAGAAGAAGGGATTAATTATGATAAAGTCTTTGCTCCTGTTGCTAGAATTAAAGCAATTAGGCTATTCTTAGCCTATGCCTGATTTAAAGACTTTATGGTGTACCAGATAGATGTAAAGAGTGCTTTTCTTTATGATAAGATTAAAGAGGAAGTCTATGTTTGTCAACAACTAGGATTTGAAAATCCAGACTTCCATGACAGAGTATACAAAGTAGAAAAGGCACTTTATGGACTGCATCAAGCTCCCAGAGCTTGGTATGAAACCTTGTCAACTTATTTATTAGACAATGGGTTTCAGAGAGGAAAGATACACAAGACTTTGTTTATTTGAAGGGACAAAGGTGATATTCTATTAGTTCAAGTATATGTAGATGATATCATATTTGGCTCTACAAAGAAGTCATTATGCACAGAGTTTGAGAAGATGATGCATAAGAAGTTTTAAATGAGTTCTATGTGTGAACTCACATTCTTCCTAGGACTGTAAGTAAAGCAGAAGGAAGATGGAATTTTTATCAGTCAAGACAAGTATGTGATTGAGATTTTGAAGAAATTTAGTTTTACTAATGTCAAGGCAGCAAGTACACCAATGGAAACTCAAAAGCCTTTGATCAAGGATGAAGATGGTGAAGAAGTGGATGTTCATTTATATAGATCAATGATTGGTTCATTGATGTATCTTACTTCTTTAAGACCTGATATTATGTTTGCAGTGTGTGCTTGTGCAAGAGACCAAGTTAACCCAAAAGTATCACATCTTCATGATGTGAAAAGAATTTTAAGATACTTAAAAGGTCAACCTAAATTAGGCCTTTGGTATCCAAAAGATCCATCTTTTAATTTGGTAGCATACACTGATAGTGATTATGCTGGAGCAAGCTTGGATAGTAAGTCTACAACAGGAGGTTGTCAATTCCTTGGGTATAGATTGATTTCATGGCAGTGCAAGAAGCAGACTGTGGTTGCTAATTCCATAACAAAGGCTGAATATGTAGCTGCTTCAAGTTGATGTGGCTAAGTGCTTTGAATTCAAACTTAATTGCTTGATTATGGGTATAAATTTATGCATACAAAGATCTATATTGATAATGAGAGTATTATACGCATAGTTAAGAACCCTATTTTTCATTAAAAAATAAATCACATTGAGATTAGACATCACTTCATCAGAGATTTCAATGAAAAGAAGCTAATTCAAATGATCAAGATTCATACTGACAAGAATGTTGCAGATTTGCTTACAAAAGCATTTGATGTAAGTAGATTTCAATATTTGATTGCCAGTATTGGAATGTTAAATCTTTAAAGTCTTGATTATGAAAACGGTGAGAATAAAAACAGAAAGAGAGATGTGTGATAAAACAGACAGAGTGATTTGGTGAGTAAAAGAATTAAGAGAATTTGTGAGCTGAAAAATAGAAAAAGAGTTGAATATAGCAAAAATAGACATAGAGAATTGTAAGCTAAAAGAATTAAGAGAAATCAAAAACAGACAAAGAGAATTATGAGCTAAAAGAATTAAGAGAAATCAAAAATAGACAGAGAGAATTGTGAGCTAAAAGAATTGAGAGAAATCAAAAACAGACAGAGAGAATTTGTAAGTTAAAATATTAATTTGATGATGAAAATGCTGATTAGAAGGAATTGGAGTTAATGCTGGTGATTCAAAATTAATGCTGCTAGGCATAAACTTACTGCTGCTAGAGAAAGTTAATGCTTCTAGGCATAACTTACTACTGCTGGTTGTAAGTTAATGCTGATTAGAAAGGAATTGGAGTTAATGTGGTAAATTTAAGTTAATTGCTGCTAGGCATTAAACTTACTACTGCCTTGGGAATGTTATGCGGCTAGCATAACTTACTATTGCTGGTTGTAAGTTAATGTTGCTAGGCTTAACTTACTGCTGAGTTACTACTGCTGGGTTACTTACTACTGCTAGTGAAAGTTAATGCTGTTAGGCATTACTTATAACTGCAGATGAACGTTAATGCTGTTGAGGGTAGTTTCATAAATACTTTGATTAAGGGTTTCATTCAATCATTTAATCAATTTTAATCTTTCATATACTCTCTAATCATAAACCCTAACTCAAATTCAATATTTATCATTAAAACCCAACATAATGATGACCCTACAATTTGCTGATATTCATAATTTAGTCCCATTTTTGACTAAATCTGCTAAAAGTGAAGGATTTGAGCAGATAGTGGATTTTCTGAATGCAAGTTCTATAAGATATGCTTTAACCGTAAATCCCACTATATATACTTCGTGTATTGAACAATTTTAGGCCACTGTCAAGGTGAAAACGGTCAATAGAGAACAAAAGTTACAAGCCCTAGTGGATGGAAAGAAGATCATCATAACTGAAGCAACTGTAAGAAGAGATCTTCAACTAGAAGATGCTGATGGTGTTGATTGTCTGCCAAATGCTACAATTTTTGAACAGCTTACACTCATGAGGTATGAAAAACTTTTACAAAAGTTAACTTTCTATAAGGCATTTTTCTCTCCCTAATGGAAATTCCTCATCCATACTATTTTGCAATGCCTAAGTGCTAAGACTACTGCATGGAATGAATTTAGTAGCACCATGGCCTTTACAATTATCTGTCTAGCCACAAACCAAAAGTTTAACTTTTCTAAGTATATTTTTGAAAGCATGGTGAAGAACTTGGATAGTGCTATCAAATTCTTGATGTATCCAAGATTTGTACAAGTCTTTTTGAATAATCAACTGGAAAGGATAGCAACTCACAACAGGATTTATATTACACCCTCACACACAAAGAAGGTTTTTGCTAATATGAAGAGGCAAGGAAAATACTTTTCTGGTAGAGTAACACCATTATTTCCAACAATGGTGGTTCAAGCTCAACAAGAACAGGGTGAAGGTTCAAACATGCCAACTATTACTCAACCATCATCATCTCAACCCCAAAAGAAACATAACCCAAGGATGCCCAAGAAGAAGGATACTTAGATACCTCAATCTAATGTTCCTATTGACAATCTAGCTGAGAGACTGTTAATGAGGAGAATGTATCTAAACATTCTAATGATCCATTTCTCAGTGGTGAGGATAGACTAAAACTTGAGGAATTGATGGCACTATGTACCAACTTATAAAACAGGGTTCTTGATTTGGAACACACAAAGACCACTCAGGCACTGGAGATTGACAGCTTAAAAAGGAGGGTCAAAAAGCTTTAGAAGAAACAAAGGTCAAGAACTCACGGGCTTAGAAGATTGTACAAGGTTGGTTTAAGTGCTAAGGTTGTCTCTTCTGAGGATGAAGGTTTAGGTAAGGAGGAATCATCTGAATAGGGGAGGAAAATTCATGATATTGATGCTGATGAAGATATTACCCTGGAGAATATTCATGATGCTAATATGTTTGGAATGCATGATCTTGATGGCGATGAGGTGTTTGTAGAAACTAAAGAGCCTATGGTTAATGCTGCTACAACTACAAGTACAATTTCAGTTAGTGCTGCCAAAGATTTATCTGATGTTGACATGACTTTAGCTCAAGCACTGGCAGAATTAAAGAGTACTAAACCCAAGGCTGTTACAACTGCTGCTACAACAACTACAACTGCTGTTACAAGACCCAAGGTTTCTCACATTTTTTCTTTCCTCAAGTGCAAGCGAAGAACTTGTTTAATCTTGTTTAAATGTGATCTAATCTTCTATCCATTCTTTCTTTCCTCAAGTGCAAGAGAAGAACTTTCTTCATCATTGAGATACAAAGTTATGTAGTCTAGTTAGATTAAGTTCGTGAATCGCGTTTTTGAATGATTTTAAAGTTTTTGGGTTTGGATTTTAATTCTACTGATAATAAGCAAAGAAAAGTAGAGAAAACCTAAAAACGAAAGCAACTAAAGATTAAAACCCAAAAACGAGAACGAGAATCAAAACCCGTTCTTTAAAAACCAAAATTCTACAAATTTAACCCTACGAGTGCAAAATTAATTTTTCTAGGTGCTAAATGATAAAAGAAAATTTAAAAAAAAAAGAATTATATTTTTTTGACTTTTTAATATTTTTTTATGAATTAAAAACTGTTTTAAAAAGAAAAATTAATTAAAAATACTAAACGATCTTGCAAAAATCTGAAAAATTAAGAAAAAGTGCTTTGTACTAAGATAATCCTAAGAAAAATAAAATGGTGAACACAGCTTATTAAATAAGCTACGAAATAAGCAGAAAAGGTCTTATAAGCTAATTGGGTAAAAATGGGTTAAGTAATAGATTTTGCAAATGAAAACTGAAAAAGACCCAAGGGCAAGTGTGTAGTGCAGTGTGTGTAAAGGTTAAGGGTGTTGAGGTCCAAGGTTCGAGCCTTGCTCACCTTGGACTTCTACCTTCCCTTTTTGCCTCTTTTTTTTCTAAAATTTTTTACACATGTCTTAAGGACTTAAAAATAAGCAACTTTTAATAAAAACAACTTTATAGAAAACCACACAATACACCGAAATAAGTAAAAAAGAGGACGGAATTGCTTTTTTACACTAAGACTAGTATGCTAAACTGGTGGCTTTTTAAAAACTTAATAAGCAAATGAAATAACTAAATAAGCTAAAACAGATAAGCTTCTACACCTAATAAGCAAATTTAAACAAAATAAGCAAGGAAAATAAGCTGCACTAAGCTTAAAAGACAGGAACACTTAAAAGGCTTTAAAACTTAACATTTTAAAGCTAAAAGTGAAAATAAGCTCAAATAAGCTCTAGATAAGCTAAAATGGACTTAAACTATCCTAATAAGCAAATAGACACAAGAATTAAGCAATCCTAACAAGCCAAGAGCACAAATAAGCAAATAAGCTCTTTGGGCTAAAACTGTTAACCAAACAGGCACAAGGGCACTTTTGGGCTTAATTTTAAGCTTTCAAATGGATCCTTATGGCTATGTGGGCTATATCACCTTAAAGCTTGTCCTAAGGGCTTCTAAAATCAGCAAATACAAATGAGTTTGAAACTTAAATAAGCTACTAAAAAGCTAAATGAAAAGACTGTCTTGCACAGGATGTAGTTTTTTGATTTTTTTTCTTAAAAGCTAGAAAAATAAGTCTAATAGCTAAAGTAAGCTAAAACAGATAAAAATTGACAACTAATGAGCTTATGCTCAAAAATTCAGAAGCTAAAGACAATTTTAAGTAACCTAAATTTGAAAATTAAAAAGAACTTTTTAAAACTAAAACATGACTTGACAGATTTTTACTAAAACAAAAATGACAAAAGACTCTTTACCAACACTAATTCTACTGCATTTTGACTCAAAAAACAACACTAAAACAAGTTTTAAAAGTTGGATTTAAAAGCCTAGATCCAATAAGCTATTTCAAAACTGTTTTGTCACCACAACCTTAAACAACTTTTAGAAAAAACTTAAAAACCAACATTCAAACTTTAAAATTCTTAAAAACAGCTTTTAATGGCTTAAAGAAAGCTTGTTAAAGATGGCCAAGTGACCCAAATGGTTTTTAAGCCAAATTGACCCACTTTGACCTACTGTCCCAAACACCCCTTTAAGTTTTCATGATGCAATTTTAAGCTGATTTAGACTGATTTAAGCAAAAGGGTTTGAAAACAGATGGTAACAAAGTAATGTTAAGCAAGAAATAAGCAGAAATAAGCACATGAACAGTAATAAGCAAAAATTTAAAAAATGATAAAATAGAAACTCACAAAGGTCCACAGCTTTTGGCAAGGGAATAAGCTCTCAAATCAGCTTACACCAATCTATATGCTTCCCAAGAAGCACTAAACCCATGGCCATCCAATATTTACCATGCTCCATGAATCTTTGACAGATTTTTGTGAATTTTGGTTTTTTAAGACAGAAATTGAAAACAAACTTTTATATAAGCTTTTGATGAAACAGAAGCTTATGTAAGAGCTTAAGGACAGTATTTAAAAGACAATATAAGTAAATGACAATAATTTAAAGAAAGCTTAAAATTTCATTAACTTAAGAAAAATTACAATGACTGAATTTAAATGACAGGTATTTAAATGACAAGTAATTAAAGGACAGTATTAAAATGGACAAATTTTGTTAATACAATACTGGACTTAACAAAAATTCGACAAAAAACAATGAACTACACTAGCCCTATACTTATACTAAAATCTCTAAGGTCTTGGCTCTTCTTGTTGTGCTTTTTCACTGAGTGAGTTTGCAGCTGTGTTTGTTGTGTGAGATAAGTCAAGAAATCAATCTCAGCCTTCAAATTTGCTTGGTGCCCAATCCTAACGATCTTAGCCATTGAAATTTTGTCTCCATTCCTTGAACGAATAGGGTTTAAGGGGATTGCCAACATGGCATTGACCCATGTGATGTGGGGTAGAAGGGGAGAGGGATGTTTTTGTTTGTAGTTGCAGGGTGAAGGAAAGTGATGGGTGAACAGTGTTGGTTTTTGTGCTTGGCGGGAAAATTGGTATGAAAGGGGTGCAGGGTAAGAGTTTGTGGTTATGGCAACTTTAGTCCTTGAATTTGTATGGTGTTATTTCATGAAAGGTCCTTTGTGGTGTAAAAGTTTAAGGGATTTACACAATCAGTCCTTGAGGTTATACATCTTTATTGCATGAATGGTCCTTGTGACTAACGGACGTCACAGTTAGAAGGCACAACACAGTTAAGAGTGTGTGAGGAACTTATGGGCTAAGGTTTGTTGGGCTTTTTTATATTTAAAAAGGTATTTGCCCGTTTTATATACAAGACTTGATAAAATTGCTTAATGGGCTGTCCCGGCCTATATAAGATGGTGCGGGTGGCCCATCTAAGTAATTCTTCGTTTACGGCTTCGACTTTGACATTGACTTTTGCCAGGGTTGACTTATTTTGGTTGACTTTGGACTATGACTTTTTGACTTTGGGCTTTTCAAACGCTCTTTTCACATTCCCGTGCTCGGATTTTGATGTTTTTTGCTTCCGTTTTTGTGTCCTCTTTTTTAGATATCCCTGTATTCTGAGCACAATATAAGTGAAAACATACAAATACAATGTATTTTTGGTACGTTTTTGGTCATTTAAGTCCGTTTTTAAAGGTCAAAGGTATGTGTAATTAAGCACATACTAGGCACACAGTGCGTGGAGACGGCATCATAATCTCTTGTGACGACGTCAAAGTGTTTAAGAGACGACGTCAATACCTTTTATGACGACGTCAAAGCAGCCGACTCTGAGAAGCCCAAATAAGATTCTACGGGTTGATGACATCGCAATTTACAAGCGACGTCGTCGCGACCTAATCTCTATATATAAAAACCCTATTTTTTATGTTTTATGTGGAAAACTTGGAGAAACAAACCTATACTTTGTAGTAGCGATTTTAGACGATTTTTAGGGTATTATAACCCTTGTGTAGCCGCCATAACTCCATGTTTAATTGAAGTGATGTTCCTTATTCCTTTTAATCTTTCAATATGTCTATGTATTGTTTGATTAATTGTTCTTCACTTTCAATTAACATGCTTGGCTAAATATAATTTGTGTTTGCTTATGATCGCATGAAACCTAGTTGTTTATCTTTTGTTATTACTTCTTGTTAATGATGTGCGCGTTAAGCTTTAGAAAACCAACTTCTTAATTGCATAGCGAAGACGTGTAGGGAAACGCAGCTAGGTTAGATGATACCCACGCAATAGTCTTCATAATACCTTGCCATTTGAGTGGATTCCGAGTCAGGTGTTTAATTATTTAGATACGTACACATTCCATTACGAGGGTGACAGGTAATAAAATTGGAAACGACAACTAGGGAGTAGTGCATGATTAGGTAAACACATTTGTTTAACTATAAGAATTTTCCATCACTTTACTTTTCTACAATTAGAATAAAATTAGGAGTAGTTATTTAGTTTAATCAAAATCTGCTTCAAAACCTAATATTTTACTTGCTTTCATAAAATATAAAAACACAAAAATAATCTTCTCTCAACCTCTAAACCTTAGTGACCATACAATTTGAGCCTACCCAAACTAATCCCCTAGAGAATAATAATAACCCCTCGAGTCTTGCATATACTACACTACAACGGTTAGGTACACTGCCTAGTAGGGTTGTAAAACTTTGGTTTGCAATAACCCGCACATCAAGAACACTTATAAAATCTTGAAATATCTATGGAAAGGGGGTGTTTGTTGCTGTGTATGGGTAGAGAGGAAAGTGTGTTGTTGTGAATGAGAAGATAACTAGTTAGGAGACGCTTTTGTAAAATACTTGGAGTAAGGTTTGAATACATTTTAGATGTCACAAGATTATGCAAGGCCAAGAAGGGCAATTGGGGTGTCTTGTGAGCCTTTAGTCCGGTCAAAGGAGGATTTAGGAGGGGGGATGTGACTTTGACTTGGTTGAGTTATGCATGTGTTTAAAGGTGAAGTGGTGTTTTTCAAGACCAAAAACTTATGTTTTGTTTCCTCTTTGGTTCTCCCTTCTTTTGGCTGGTTCTTAAGGCACAGTGGGAGGGATATTTTGTTTAACTTTTGAAATGTATATGTATACATGGGTATATATATAAGAAGGTGGTAAGGTGTTGGGTGGTTTGAGTATGCATGCATGCAATTTCATGCAAGTATTAATGATTTACGTAAAAGTTTCAAAACCGTATGCATATGAATTGTAAATCATGCTCATCATGACGATAACATACTTGTTATGAGTAGACTAGACTTAGTCTAGAGTCGGAGTGCGTTCAAAGACGTTTTTCATAGTACACGGGATAACTTCCCGGTTATATGTTAAATCAAGCACGTATACGTTTAAAGTAAAATATTTCAAGTTAATAGTTAAATATTAATCTGGAAAAATGTCGGTTGTCACATCGAAGGAGTGTTAGGTGTATGTTAATGAGAGTGAATTACTGAGAGTTTGAAATGGTTGAGAGAGAGGTTAATGAGATGTTGAAAAAATATGTAGGGAGTAAAATGACCAGGTCTACCCTTCTATAACTTAATAGACGATTTATTTTCTTTTAATTAAATAAATTCAAATGATCTCAACCATGAGGTCCAGGGCCGGATATTGGCATGTTCAGAATGATCTTTTGCACAGGGCCCATAAGTTTATAGGGGCATCAAAATTTTATATTATGTATAGTAGGTATATGTCCAAGTTGTATCCTAGTCAAACACAAAATAGTTTTTGACTTGTAACTCTATATAAACTAAAGCCCCAATATTGTATTCAAGCATTGTAGAACGTGGGATAACTTTGAAACCTCTCTTTAGTCGTTGTCTCCCTGACATCATCTGAAAAAAGTAAATTACTTTTCGTCTTTTCAACAGGTATGATCTATTCTTCGTCCTTCTTTAATTAATTGTTTATTTGCTTTATACTTTTATGCTTTTGTTTTATTTGTTAGTTATATACTTATATAAATATTATGCCTTAGAAACTCTAAGCGGGTCCAAATCAAAATTAACTTATGAGCCAGATTACGAAACTCTTTCATCAATCAAGAATCATATAAATCTTGAATCTTTTATTTATTGAGCCACTTAAAAATTTAAATCATTAATAAATTGATAAAGTCTTTAGGATTATAATATTATATGAGGCAAAACATTATCGGTTATACATATTATATATAACCAATTTTGATTGTTGTGATATATAGGTTGAATGTAATTTACAATAGAGATTTTGACGCACTAGGCAAAATTATTATCTTAGTTGAAAACATAAACTCTTAAATTAAACAAAACCAATTAGCTTATTAACGGTGACGACTTTAGGTTGAAATTTTAAAGTACTAGTTAGTAACTTAGTTTTTTTGTCGCATTTTGCTTTAATATCTTCAGAAAAAGTATGCCTCCTAAGACGTTAAGAAAGCAAAAATCTGGACATCAAAAGCGGCTTTTGAAGAAACAAAAAACTGAACAAGCTCATACGGCTGAATTTGGAACTATGCACAAGTACGTCCAAGTAAAGCCA
>BQNB010056996.1:2375-35327 GCA_026074375.1 Tanacetum coccineum
ACACGAAAATTTTATGTTACAACACCTATTAATTACTCTATAATGATCTCACATCACTAAACGAAACAGAACATTAGTATACTTTTAATATTAAACCCCACGATTGTCATCCCGAGACACTATTAATGACCTCTGTATTGAATGCTCCTGCCTTTTAGAAACTGTCACCGGAACCCGCCGAAAAACCTATCCGACCCAAAATTTTGTTTTTATTTGAGTGCTCCACACGTGTCTTTACAAAACACAGAGTTGTATGACTCATCCTCCATCTTCCCTACTATCGTCATTGATTCATTCTCTCTGGATTCTTCCATTCTCACACAACTCTCTCTCTCTCTCTAAAAACACACAAAAACTCTATCTCTCTCTCTACATTTGGTAACTCAGATTCAAGATTAACCACCATGATTATTAGGTTTTTGTAGATTTTTTATTTATTTTGTTTTCATATGTTTTAATATATTGATTTGATTTTGAATTTCGTGTTTTTAACAGGTTGTTGGTGATTATTTGATTAAGCTTTTGTTGATCGGTGATAGTGAGATGTTCAATACGGCGGTGTTGGCCTTTCAATATGTTCGAGGTAGGCTCTTTTTTTACCCAATTTATGTCTCTGAGTTTATATTTATATAAAGAAAATGGGGTTTAGTTTTTCGTGGTTGTTTAGAAATATATGCACATTCTGTTACTTGATTTTGTTGTTCATTATGTTGGTTTAGAGGAATGTTTCGTATTATGTTTGCTTAGGATTTATGGAGAGAAAAAAAAAGTACGACAAATGAAGATGGTGTGACGATATTTTTGAGAAACATATAGCTTAAGCTACAATTACAATGATGGTATTGAAATCAAGATTTAAACCCATACCATAAAAACACACACACCAAAACAAAAAAACTCACATTATCCATTTAATGGATTTATCGCCGATTAAAGCCGTTTGAACGAGCCAGGTCATGACGGCGGCTGTTGAATCTCCGGCAAAGGATCCGACGGCTGCAACGTCCTACGAATCTAGGTAATATTTTTATATAAAGTTTGTATTTTTATTCACGGTTTTTTCTTTAATTGCAGGTTTCCAGGTATGAAAAGGTTTGTGGTTGTTTTCTTGATTAAAAGTTAAGTTTTTTATAAAAAGTTTGTATTTTTATATAAAAAAACAGTGTTTGATTGGTCTTATTTTGATTTGGTTTGTGCGTTTTAGGTGCAGCGGTGATTTAGACCAATAGAGGAGTGAACGTGTGGGATTGATCAATGTAGACCAAGGTGAATAAAATTTCTTTCCTCATATATTGCATTTCTTTCATAGTAAATTAAATTTGCATTGTTTTATGTTGGTTTTATCTTCTATTTTCAAGTTTTTTAAGGTATAAATTTCTTGAAGAATCGTGATGTGGCTTGGCCTCTCATTTCTAGGAAATTGCAACTCCGAAGCTTCGAGTTGCAGGTATGTTGTTTCATCTTTCTTGCATAAGCTCGCCAATACTTTAGTGCATTTTGTCATTGTCTTGAAAATTTGAGAATATTTGTGGTAGCTTCAATTTTTTATGTTTCTGTTAAAAAAAGATTTCTTTACATAGTTGGGTTAGTTTAGTGTTTGATTTTAAAGTTCTGAATTAATTTTATCATGGGTTTTGCTGATATAGATAGTGCAATATAGGGGATATTGTTTGGATTTGCTTCTTTTGTTAAGAAAGACGATAAGTGTACACAAGTTAAAGAAACGTTATTTGTATGTATTGATAAATTACTGATTTTTAGTATTATGATTTTGTGGTCAACAAATTTGATTTGAATGAAAATGTGGTAAATACCATAGGTCATCTATTGTCTCATACATACATACCATCTAATACGGTAAATACCATTAACATGAGCATAAGTTTTTTTATACTGAAATGGAGTAATATATTATTTGTGGCGCCATGTCTAGAAATCGTTGATACAAATGAGCGAGAACTTGAAGAACCAGAAAGTGTGGCCAATAATAGAAGCGCTCCCGAAGTTAGCTGAGAAATATATCGATTAATCTGATTCCCACGATTTTTAAACATAGCCCCTGCATACTTATTCTTTGCGTAAGTATATTAATAGATGATATATAGTTTTGCTTGATTATCAAAATTGCTTACCTGCTTATTGCATTTTGATATGGCAAATAAGTATTTTGAGCGTACTTGGTATTTGCTTACTCGATCTACTTATCCGATTACAGCGAATTAAAATAATATTTTGCTCTGTTCGAGTTAATATGTATGCCTAACTTTGATTGTTCATCATTTTCTTGCTGCTAAAGCAAATATTTTTTCAAGTGTTTTCTCATAGATTGGCAAAGATTGTGGTTGTGTTTTCAGTTAGAAAATATCTAACATATCTACACAAGTCTTGCATGTAGCCAACAAAGCCTTTTGCCAATTAAAAATTATGTTGCCATAGAATGCTTGTTCATTGATTGTATTCAAAACATTAAGGGTTAACTACTTAGAGTCCTTTATGCATAAGAATTAACTTCGCAACGTTCCACTCATCTGACCCGTTCCCTTTAGTTACAATTTCTGATAGACCCATTTAGAAAATGAAGCCAAATCAACCCGTCTTAACCAAAATGAGTTCAAATGTGAGACCTAAAGCAGCCCACAAAGGTTCCTTTCAAAACAGCCCATAAACGATTTTTAATTTGTCTTCACTTCGTTGCTGACAACTTGTTCAGTCAACTCTGCCAAACAATTCCTGTTAATACAAATAGTTTGTATTCACTTCCAGCAGAATCAAAAGTACGGTCTTCTTTTGGGGTGTAGTAGTATTTGGATTAGCAATATAGCTGCAGTTTTAGATGTTTATCGGCATAGCCGAACATGAATGGGATCAAGTTCATTTCTTAATTAAATTTATATTGATGCTTCATCTCCATCATATTTCCTTTTCTGTAGCCATACAATTAATAAGCTCACTTATATACAAGCTAAAATTATGTTATTATTGTTCACTAGGACAAAGGAGATAATATGTGATTAGTCAATATGCTACCAAAGGTACTGAAGGCAATTAAAATTTAACAAAAGAACATAGAAACTAATTACCATTGACCCCCTACTTACAATTGCAGAATACCAGGGCCTTATAAGCTCCTATTCGGTCCTTTCTACTATGATCATGATTTAACCTAAATGTTTCACAATTATTTTATCGCATTTAGAATTATCTACCTATAAACATAGTTATCATGATTTATAGGGGCCTAATCAGGCATTTTCAGGCCTAACAAGCTTTAATCAGTGAAAATCAGCTTTACGCCAACCAAGCTTTTCATAAAATGCAAGGACTTATTTGTTCACGCTTAGCTGAACCTAGGACCAGGCTTCTTTGGGCAGGGCCTAAAAACAGTCTTGAGCCCAGCACGTTTGTTCATTCAGACAACAAAATTATACTTCTGAAAAAAAACCAAGTAAAATATGGCAGTAGTATCTAACCTTTTCGAGGAGTTTGTTCAAGTATGGTATTCTATCACACGTGCATCTTAATAGTTATGGATTTAATTCTATGGTTTTATATTTTATCAGGCCAAACGAACCCTGTTGATAAAAGTATAAAACATGAGGCTGAAACCAAGTCAAATGCTTACGGGATAATTTGCATTTTAGGTGAATCAGCATTGGTTGTCCCAATAATAGTAAGCATTTAATCAAAACCTTTACATAAAAGTAAAGAGGAAATTGATTGTTTAACTTTTATGTAGCCGCAAAATCCAATCATTAATAGCCAATATTGATAGAAAAATCTAAGATGAAAATAAGTTTTACATAAACAAATTCAAAACACAACCAGGATGAACCCCTTTTTTTGGAAAAATAGATGTGATAATTGACTTTAGGATTGTTGAATCAGTATGTAAGAATTGGATTGGTCTACAATATGGCAGTAATGTGAACTTAACAAGGGCGTAAATGCTGTAATGTGATGATTTTAGTCAGTAAGTTAGTTTAGTGCTGTGTAATTTAGGGGTTGACCTGATACTTTTCAATATGGTAGTAATGTGAACTTAAGGAGGACATAAACGTGCAGCTTTAAGAGGTGTTTGGCTATGGCTGCTACATACTGTGAATAATAAACACTTCATGTATTGGTCCCGCGGCAACAAGGATCACATGAAAGCTGTTTAACCGGAAGGTTTTGCCTCGCTTCTTGGCTCGCAAAGCTGCTAATCAAGGTCAGTATCAAATTAGCTTACACATGTTTCATATTCAATTGAAAATGGACAATCATTCGCTAACTTTTATTTATTATTTTTGACGTTATTAGGTGAGGGCAGAAAGATTGATGGGCTTCTTTCGAGTCTGCAGTTACAAAATATTACACACTACAGTAAATATTACACTCTCTCGATTCGACCAATGACGTTGGGGTTAAGTTCAATGGATAAAAATGTTAATTTATCCTTACATAAGGAATCATATTATTAGCCGTTCTTTCAATTACTGATCAGACTTTGTTAAATCAGACCGAAGGTGAATACAAAATTTCATTTTATTTCACTTGGAATCCGTTTTCATTTAACTCTATATTATTATGTCTTCTTCGTGCTTTTAAAGATCGTTTCTTTCTTTTTATCCACTGATTGCGGGTGTATCGTCGATGTATATAAATTTAGAAGATTGTCTTTGAGTATGTGAACATTGCAATGCTAAGTTTTGGTAAAAGCCGTGGTGAAGGAGGAAGTGGGAGGAAGTGGACCGCAAGAGAAAGACCAAGGTTAGAACCTTCCCTTTAAACTCTACTTTTCCTTAACCACACACCCAATATACCAAAACATCGACAAATGTTAACCACTGCGCAAAAATAGGAACACCATCGTCATTACCCATAGTAACAGATGATGAACGTGGGAAAACAATCGCCAAAGAAGAAACGCCAAGCAAACCAACAAAGAGACAACTATTTCCAGAGATGTCGACTGATACAAAGAGACAATCAACCTCAACAGGAAAGACTGGAACAGCGGGAACACAGCTTGCCGAAAAAGGAACACAAGCCCAATCAACAAAAAGACAACAATTTCAGAACCCATCAACTGAACTGAAGAAGCAAAAAGGTGACTAAAGGTACGCAACTTTTATAACCAAACCGATGGCTTTTATGTTTGTAGGTTAGGTAATTTTATAATTAGAGGTAAGCCATATCAAGATTATGGACAAAGGTACTAAAATTTTTCAACATTCAAAAATTTGATTGGTACATGAACTTTTCATCGCATGTCACTACAGAAGTAGCCTAATTTTGTCGCATTTTGTCTTAGAAAACAAACTTGCAAATACAAAGCATGTCCCATCCATTATATTATGTGTTTGCACTCTTATTCATTTTGCTGGCAAAATATCAGGGATACATATCACCATTTAGGTGAGCTATTATCATACAAATACGCTTTGAAGATTAAGAGTAGGTGAGCTATTATCATTGAAATTAGAAATAAGCTAAGAAGATTAAGAGTAGGTGAGCTATTATCATTGAAATTAGAAATAAGCTAAGAAGATTATGAGTGGGTTAGCTTTTATCCATTGTTGGAATAAAGATATATCAAAGAGTAAATTCTCACCAAGCTACTCGCATGGCATGAAATAGATGAAGGGGGGTCTGATGGTACCTAGCAGTAATAAAAGGTAGAATATGAGAACCATTTATAGTTGTGCTGCTACAATATGAGATCTATTTATGTTATCTACTAAATCGACATTATCTCTATGTTGGTCACGATAAAAGTTTTGTGTATTTGACAAGCTGACACGTTTTCGACCGTTGAAATGCGTAATGGTTGCAGGATCAGCGGGTTCAGTATGATGGAAGACATGGCGACGATGAAAAATCGATAACCGTCGAGAAACGTGAAGTTTCTGAAACTAAATGGTTATGTCCTCCGTCAAGGTAATAAGTATTTATTTTAAGATTTTTTACGGGGTGTTTGGGGCTGAATTCAAACAACGGTTTAAAGGGGAAAATGGGTCGTTTTACAGGTCTTTGGAATTGCTTAAAAGCAAACCACCAACTACCAATGGTGTCTTAATAAGAACTTTTTATAAGCTCTAGCTATGTATTCAAAATTTAAAAACTAAATAAGACCTGCTAATAAAGGTCGAAAAGGATGTGAACCAAATGAGATTATAAAATCTATTATGGGCATGATACGAATGGGTAGAAACTGAACCTGAATTAAAATGAAAAGAAGGTAACAAAGGCCTTGATGTTGTGCGCCATGAAATAAACTTTTTTTTTTTGAACAAACACCATCAAATAAACTGATAAGCAATTTCTATTGGCAATTCCAAACACTCCTTAATTAATAATTTCTACACGAATTCGAGTTTAGTTTTTAATCGTGTACGTGTATTTATGCCCATTTTGAGTAAATGAAAGCAGTTGCATTTTTTTGTGCTTTTATTATGTAGTTATGTTAAGAAGTAAGAACTAGCAATATATGGTTATATTCTTTTTTGAGCTAAATTTTCGATGCCCATATCCAGGTACATATAACTTTCCACCTCTCAACAAACTTTGATATGAACCGGTATGATGTGGAAGCAATTTCCAGTAGCACGCTTCCTGTTGGCGGACCTGTGCGAACAATAATGGGTCACTTTGAGTATGTTCCGTCTCTAATGGGACAAAAAGGTAAAATAAACGTTCACTTTAAGTACCCACATTGGAGAGAACTGTAGTTTTAGAACTTGCAAAGAAAAGCACGAAGCCTTAAGTCCAGCAAGTTATTAGGAGCTTTAAGAAGAGGAGAAGAGCAGGAGAGCCATGGATGGTTTGGCATCAGCCTCTTTCTCTAGAGGAAGGTCACCATCCGCGTTTACCATCCATCTTTTTTCAGTCGTAATAAAGCTTACAGCTGGTTTCACTTCTGGAAACATACTTGCTTTCTATGTAAGTCATACTCTTTTTAACTTACAAATATATGCTAAAGTAAATAGTTTAGAAGGTAAATGTTTAGGGGTGTTCAAACGGCCAGGTTACGGTTTAACAGAATTAATCTGCTGAACCACCGGATAACCAAACAGAGCCATAAATTTGAACGAACGATGCTTAACGGGTTGTTTGGGATGGCTTATTAGATAGTCGAACATAACTAGCACATATTAGAGTAAACAAAAACATATTAAGTTCAACAATGACTAGCACACTAACTTTTGAAAGAATAATGCTTGCGATTCTGTAGTATGTTTCATTACAGCATATAAGTTTATTTTTACATTAGGATCAATAAGACATAACTTACAAATTTGTTTTTACACTTAGTTTTTGTACTATTGTTGTTAAAAAGTTGCGCACTTTCTAGTATCATGTTATATGTATGCCTTATTGATAGTAGAAGTATTATAGTTGCCCAATGTTTTCATGATGTCCTCCTAAAACGAAATGAGTGTGTTTGGAGTCCCTAAGTCTTTCAGAATCATGCACATGGAACTTAGAATGTATGCAAACTTTTACTACTTTTGTGCCCGGACAACAACAGTAAACATTAATAGATGAATTGTTGTATTTTTTTTTATCAAATCTTAAGTCTCACTTTTTGAATGGTTTTGTTGTTGTTTATTGTAGGGCTCTTATATTTGGTAAAGTTGATGACTCGAGAGCTATATTGAGCACACGAGATGAGCTGGTAGTGGTGGGGGAAAGTCTTATTGAAGAAGTTGTAAGGAGATTGCTTTACTTCCGTCTTATAGTGTAATCACTTAACCTGTGAGAACAATGATACAAGTTTGTGGTGTTTATGTTTGCATATAACTTGGTTAAAATGTATTGAATTCATAATCTAGCAATCCAAATATGTGCTGCACTACAAGAGGTTGAGAAGCCCGAGTGTTTTTACATTTTCTATACCAAAAAACGAATAGTCTTAGTGATTACTGGTGTTGGGATGGTTTATAAGTTCGTTTTTATAAATGATGTATACATATCGTAAAACCCCGCGCTCCGTAGCGAAGCACGGGTTAAAAACCTTGTTGGTATATTTGGTCGAGAATCTAATTCAACACGTGATTTTTACAAGTCTTTTATTTGTTAAATAATTGGGCAAAAGGGATAACTATTGAGGCGGTAGGGGGAGCTGGTAAACCACACAACTTATGGTTAAGGCAACCTAGTTTTGAATCCAAACTGCTCTATTCTCTCTATGTTTTTAACTTATTTTTAGCCACCCAAACATAAAAAATGTGACTGGATATAACTTTAATTTTCACATGTGACTGGATATAATAACTTTTAGACCAAACACAAGATATGGGAGATGGGAGAACAATCCAATGTAGAATTCCAAATAAACATTTTCGGAGCAGCAGCCGGAAAGAGATGTAATAAGATGTTTGTAGACTAGTGTTTTGGTTTGTACTTCTTCAAAGTCTCAACAAGTGAAGATAAAAAGAAGTCACTTTAACCATCAACGTTGGTCCATCAAACAAAAGCGATTGAGCTACGTAAATCATTGTGTTCTCGTAGTTGTTCTCTCTATAGCGTTTTACCTAGCAATATTGTGTGTTCTTTAAGCAATGTCAAGTCAAGAAGGTCGTTCAAGTTGATTAGTATATGTGTTAAGCTGTATAATCTAGCTCTTGTATAAAGTTGGTTTGGAAGTTTGAAGTTATAGGGACTGAAGTTGCCAACTTCTGTTTCTTGTTTTCTTTGTGTTTCTTTGTTTTTTATATTTCAGGACTGGAAGTGAAGAGTCTAGAAGTAGATGGACTGAAGGAGCTTTAAGGGTTTTGCTGGAGCCTATATAAGCTGGGTTTTCTCATAGTTTAGGGTTATCAATTTTTCGTTAGTGTTATCAGTTTGATATCTCTCTGTTCTCAAAGCTCTTTAGTTTTCATTGTTAATCTTTCACAATATGTGTGAAAGATTTAGGGTTTGATTTTTCTTTTGTAATTGTTCTGAACTCAAAACCAGTTACTACATTTGAAGTAGTAGTCTCATGTTGTGATAAAAAATAAAAGGGAAGGTTGGTTGAATTAAAATCTGTGTTTGAATCTTGATTTTTGTATAAATTTTCACATGGTATCAGAGCCAGGTTGGCTTTGATACGAAGATCTTTGTTTTTCAAAATTGGAGGTTTTTTGTTTCTGGGTTCAGATTAGTGCAATTAGAGGTGTTAGTGGTTCAATCGGGATCGGTGTGATTCTTGGATTGATTCTTGGTTTTGGTTGTTGATTTCTTTTGGGGTTTTTTGATTGTTAGTCAACTGGTGTTGATTATCAATCATTGTAATCAAGATTTGGGTAGATCTTGATTTTAGGGTTTTTTGTATCAAAACCCTAATTTTTCTTTCATTAGTTTTATTAGAACTGTTTGGATCTATTATTTGTTTTGTTTATCTGTTAATCTTGGTTTATATCCTTGTAGGTTGGTATCCGTTGTGTATCTGGTTGGGTTGTGGTTAACAGACGTCTTGTCTCTTGCTTTAGGATTTTTGCGTGCTCTGTAACACCTCTCACGCTCTCTCCTTGATTTGTTATCTGTATTGTTATCTGTGTTTAGTTGTTTAATCTTAGAATTTGTGATCTTTGTGTGTACATTAATTTTTGGTACTATTATGGTGGATCTTGACCTACTTCTATAAGAAGCAAGGAATCCTGGTACATTAAGCCTGATATTAGGTGTGCACCTTGGTTCTTCACAAATTATGTGTTTGTTTTTTGTTGTTTAGTTGTTGTTTGTTTAGTTTGCTATCATGGTTGAGGGTGAAAAACCTCCAAAGGACAAGGGTGTAGCCTCTGGTTCTAATGGAGGTGTTATTGATCAGTTTGATCCATTGTACTTGCATAGTAATGACACTAATGGTATTCCTTTAATTGGTTTTAAACTTGAGGGTACTGAAAATTATAAAATTTGGAGAGCAGCAATAACTATTGCTATTCATACTAAAAATAAATTGGATTTTATAAATGGTAAAGTATCTAGACCTGAGGAAGAGGAGTTTATGCAAGAACAATGGGATAGATGTAATTCTGTAGTGCTTAATTGGATTCTTGGTTGTGTTTCACAAGATGTTTTTATAGGTCAAGTTTTTTCTAAAGATGCTAAAACTGTTTGGGATGAATTGGAAGAGACTTATAGTAAACAAGATGCTTCTGTGATTTTTAATATGCATTATAAAATCTACTCTTTGTCTTAATGTGTCATTCCTTTATCAGAATATCATCACAAATTCAATGCATTATGGAGGCAGTATGACTCCCTGGTCAATCTGCCTGATTGCATTTGTGAAAACTCTGACAAACTAAAGAAACATAATCAGCTCTTAAAGTTGATGCAGTTTCTTATGGGTCTTGATGAGGTTTATGCTCCAATCAAGAGTATAATTCTTACTACTGATCCTATACCCGATGTTAAGGGAGCCTTTGCTACCCTATCTACAGATGAGTCTCATAGAGGAACTCAGTCTCATTCTAGTTCTAAAATGGGAAATGGTAATACTATTTTTGTGGCTAGGACTAATAACATGGTTAATAACAATAATAACAACTGGTCTGGTTCTAACAACCAGCCAGAAAGCTTAATAGACCTAACCTTGTTTGCACTCATTGTAATATGAATGGTCATACTGCTGATAGATGTTTTGAGCTTATTGGTTATCCTCCTAATTTCAAAAAGAACACTGGTCCTAATAAAGGTTCTGCAAGTAATAATGTTGCTTCAAGAAATAAGGATCAATCTCACACTTTCACTGATGATCAGTATAAAAGATTGATGTCCCTTATTAGTGAGAAATCTGGTTCTAGTAGTATACCTGCAAATATTGTAGGTATTAACCGTGTTATAAGTTTCTGTTCTTCTAGATTGTTTAATCATAATTCTAATATCAACTCTTATAAAATCTACATTGGATGGATTATTGATTCTGGTGCAAGTCAGCATATGACTTACACTGTTATCAATATGTTTAATATTGTTGATGTGTCAAAGTTAAATATGACTGTTGGACATCCCAATGGTACAACAGCTTTGGTGACATATGTTGGCAGTCTTAAACTTACTAATAAAATTGTAATCCATAATGTTTTAATGGTTCCAGGCTATCAAGTTAGTCTGTTATCTGTTCACAGTTTAAGTAAGGATAATAAATTCAGGGTTATATTTGATGAGGATACTTGTGTGATTCAGGATTCTGTTCTAAGGACCCAAGTGGGGACTGGTAATGAGAGTAATGGGCTGTATTTTCTTAATACAGGTAAAAAATTGGTTAATAATAACATTCAAGTTTGTTGCTTATCTAAGTGTATATGGCATAACAGACTTGGTCATCCTTCTGACCAAGTTCTTGACATCTTAAGACACAAACTTAATTTTGAAACAAATACCAAAATTGATCTCTGTGAGGTCTGCCATAAGGCAAAGCAAACCAGGGAACCGTTTCCAATTAGTGAACATAAAACCAAAAGTCTTGGTGATTTGGTTCACTTGGATGTATGGGGTCCATACAAGGTTCAAAGTAGAGAGGGTTATAAGTATTTCCTCACTATTGTTGATGATTACACTAGGTGTGTTTGGGTGTTTCTGTTGAGGGGGAAAGATGAAGTTTTTCTTAATATCACTACATTTTATAATCTGATTAAAAATCAGTTTAATGAGTCTATCAAAGTTTTCAGAAGTGATAATGGTACTGAGTTTGTGAACCAAAATATGACAAAGTTTTGTAATGATCATGGTATTTTACATCAAACTTCATGTGCCTATACCCCTTAACAGAATGGGATAGCAGAAAGAAAACACAGACATTTATTGAATGTTGCTAGGTCCCTCATGTTTCAGGGGGGGGGGGATTCCTTTGAACATGTGGTCTGAGTGTGTTTTGACATTTGTTTATTTGATTAACAATACTCCTAGCTCTATGCCGTCTAGAAAATATCCTTATGAAATGATTTTTAAATGTGAACCAAATCTCTCTTTTGTTTATGTTTTTCAACTGTTCTGAATAATCATGATAAGTTTTCTTCTAGGTATGAAAAGTCAGTATTTGTTGGATATTCTTTTGATAAAAAGGATATAAGTTGTTCAGTCTTGAAACTAAAAAGATTTTTTATTCAAGGAATGTAAAGTTTTATGAAACTGTTTTTCCTTTCAAAAACAGTTCAGAAAACAAAGACTATGAACTTGAATTAATAGATCTTAATAGTTTGAACTTCTTTAATAATGACCTAGGAGAGGATTTGTCAAGTGAACCCTATGATAATAGGAGAGATAGTAATCATGGAAATAGTAAAGGCATAGATCAGTTGTCACATTGAGGTACTGAGAATACTGGTAATGCTAACAAGGATGATGAGGGGCATCCTAATGACAACATACCAGAAGAAGCCACATGTGAGGACTTGGAGAGTGCAATACTTGAAGATAATAGTTTATCTGAGGGTGATGACACTGATTATCAAGAGTTTAATAATCAATTTCAAAGTCAAAGTCCTATTTTAAATCCAGACAGACAGAATGAGAGTCTTAGGAGGTCTACCAGAAATTCTAGTATGCCTACAAGTTAAGTGATTTTGAGGTAAATACTAAAGTTAAGTATAATATTGATAGACAAGTGAATTACTCTAAGTTGAGTATAGAAAATTATAACTTCTCTACTAGTCTTAATAAAATTAGTGAGCCTAAAACATATAGTGAGGCTGCTAAGGATATTAGGTGGATAGAAGCTATGAACCAGGAGATGGAAGCTCTTAATAGAAATGGGACTTGGATTATTGTTGATTTACCTATTGGAAGAAAACCAATAGGAGGGAAATGGGTGTATAAAGTTAAGTATCAATCTAGTGGGGAGGTTGATAGATTTAAGGCAAGATATGTTGCAAAAGGTTATAACCAAAAGGAAGGAATTGACTATGAGGAGACTTTCTCTCCAGTAGTCAAAATTGTTACTGTTAGGTGTTTGCTGACTCTGGCTGTTCATAATAGTTGGCCTATATTTCAGTTAGACATTAATAATGCCTTTTTATATGGTGAATTAGCTGAGGATGTCTATATGACATTGCCTGAGGGTTACTTTGATAAAGATGATAAAAGAGTTTGCAAGCTTGTTAAATCCCTCTATGGGTTAAAGCAAGCTCCAAGAAAATGGAATGAGAAATTGGTTTCAGTTTTACTTGAAAATGATTTTTTGCAAAGTAAAAATGATTTTTCTTTGTTCACTAAAAATAAGAATGGGATTTTTATTGCTCTTCTTGTTTATGTGGATGATATAGTTATAACTGGAAATAATAATGAAGAAATTAAAAGGGTAAAAGAATTTCTCAGTTCTAAGTTTCAAATTAAAGATCTTGGTAACTTGAAATATTTCTTGGGTATTGAGGTCTTGGAGTCAAAAGGGAATTTATATTTGACTCAAAGGAAATACTGCTTGGAAGTTTTAGCTGAGTTTGGTATGTTGGCATGCAGACCTTGTGGTACTCCTATTGAAACTAAAAAGAGTACCACCAAGGATAAGAAAGTGGTTGTTGATAATTTGTTATCAGGTGTTAACAATTATCAGAAGCTTGTTGGTAAATTGATTTATCTTACACATACCAGTCTTGATATTAGTTATGATGTTCATGTGTTGAGTCAATATATGCATGCACCTCTGGAATCTCACTTAAGGCTTGCCTTTAGAGTTTTGAGATACTTAAAGAATGCTTCTGGTAAAGGCATTTCTTTTGTGAGAAGTAAGGATTTGAGCCTTAGTGTATATGTTGATTCAAACTGGGCTAAGTGTAAAGCCACTAGAAAGTCTGTAACTGGTTACTTTATGTTTTTGGGGAATAATTTGGTTTCATGAAAAAGCAAGAAGCAGTCTATGCTTGCTAAGTCTTCTGCAGAAGCAGAATACAGAGCAATGAATACTGTTACTTGTGAGGTTATATAGATTAATAAGATTTTAACTGAGCTTAATGTTCATATCTCTCTCCCTGTTACAATTCACTGTGATAAGAGTTCTGCTATTCAAATAGCAGCAAATCCTGTTTTCTATGAGAAAACAAAGCATTTTGAGATTGAGTTGTTTTTCCTAAGGTATTGAAAACTGTTAAGGTGAAATATGTTGATAATATTGCAGATATTTTTACAAAAGGTTTAAGTGTGCAGGATTATAATAAGTTTTGTGATCTGCTGGGATTGTTTGATATGTACAAGAGCTAGTTTATGGGAGAATGTTAAGCTGTATAATCTAGCTCTTGTATAAAGTTGGTTTGGAAGTTTGAAGTTACAGGGACTGAAGTTGCCAACTTCTGTTTCTTGTTTTCTTTGTTTTTTATATTTCAGGGACTGGAAGTGAAGAGTCTGGAAGTAGATGGACTGAAGGAGCTTTAAGGGTTTTGCTGGGTTTTCTCATAGTTTAGGGTTATCAATTTTTCGTTAGTGTTATCAGTTTGATATCTCTTTGTTCTCAAAGCTCTCTAGTTTTCATTGTTAATCTTTCACAATCTGTGTGAAAGATTTAGGGTTTGTAATCGTTTGATTTTTCTTTTGTAATTGTTCTGAACTCAAAACCAGTTACTACATTTGAAGTAGTAGTCTCATGTTGTGATAAAAAATAAAAGGGGAGGTTGGTTGAATTAAAATCTGTGTTTGAATCTTGATCTTTGTATAAATTTCCACAATATGACTTAATGATGACTTAAATATCGTCCTTAAGTCGAATAGTATGATAGGTGGTGTACTTGGTAATTGTCAAACAGAATGCTTGAAAAATGTCATTGATGGCTTGACGTTCATTGCTATAACTAGAGGACCTTGCAAGTTCATTCAACCATATATAAAATCTATTAATGAGAAAAAATAGAGAGTTGTGAGATTGTTCACCATTGCAATTGATACAAGATAACTGGTTGACTTGATTGTCTTAATAAGTAAAAGACTTGTTCGTCAAGATACATGGTCCAGTTCATTTTCAGTTTACGTGTTTTGTGTTGTTGCACTTTCCACTTTTTACCGAATTAGGGAAGGTTGCGTCCTCAAACCAACTAGGGTTCTGAGTTCTTAATTTTCTAAATTATTCATTTTCGTAAAATTTCACATGTTTAGGTTTGTAAAAACTCGATATTGAAACACGCTAAACCTAATTAGAATAAATCATAACCATTTTTGGTTTCTTTATTCTGAAATTACAAATATCTAATTTATTCCATATTTGGATTTTCACCAGATGGTAATTATTATTACCCTACACGCATTAGCAAAGTCATTACTCCAAATGAGTGATCATAAAACACTTGATTCTTTCCAGTGTATATTTGTTTTAAGATTGGACTAAAATGTTACGTGGTCGGGGAGTTGGTCAATCTTACATACTTTGATGAGTAAAGTACATTATTTGTCCTTGTAGTTTGGTGTGTTTTTCACTTTTGGTTCAAATTTTCAACATGTTTGGACTGAAAGTGAAACAAAAGTATCACTTTTGGACTAAAACCAAAACGTTTTTGAATTTTGAACAAAAAACGGAAAGAGCACCAAACCACAAGGACCAAAAATGTACTTTACTCAACTTTGATTAAGGCAACGCAGGTTCGATTCTCAACTCTGTAGTCCGCTTATCTCCTTTTCAGCTATTTTTGCCTTACTTTTTTGCTATTTTTGCCTTCCAATAAAAACTGTAATTACCCTTGCCACGCACTTCGTTGCGGACCACGAGGTTTTTAACTCGCACTCCGTTGCGGAGCGCGAGGTTTTACGTTAATTTATTTTAGATGGAGTTGTTCGTTAAGACGGATGCTTTAACAGTGAGTAAAATAAATGGACTATCAATGTAAATTTTCAAGGATCGTTTCTTCAGTCACATGTAATATGGGCTTTTACCGTACATTTTTGTGAAAATGTTAGTCATTAAGGACTAGATTTGCAATGAAACGATAACCGAAGGGCCAACTTCGCAGCGAAACGATAACCAAAGGACTATTTACGTATATTATTTTCTCGGGTTGGTGAAGTTTGTTTGTGAACCGTGAAACACTGCTAAATGTTAATATATCGAGGTTTTTAAATCCGCGCTACACTAAAGAGCACGGAGTTTTACGTTAATTTATGTTAGATGAAGCTATTTCTTAAAGACATATGTTTTATCATTGGTAGAAAAAAAAAGACTATTTACGTAAATAATTAGAAATTCTTGTTATCTTTTTAAAAATTATATATTAAACTTTAAATTTTTTTATAAAAATCGTACGTATGTCAAAAGCGTTGCAATATTTGGCTCGTTTTGTTCGCAATTCGAAGATTTTTTCAGTGGTATATTTTTTTACGAATGAATAGATAGATATATGTTTCATAATTTATAAATAAATTTTGTTATATAAAAAAATCGTAAATAGCTAAAAAATTAAGGTTGTTTCAGTAACTTTACATATAGTTTGAGGTGCGTTTTGTAATTTTGTAATTGTTTTTCTTCGCTTGGTAAACATGTATATTTTTATTCTATAAAAATAAAAAGCACGTAAGAAATACTGCTAAATGCAAGGGCGGATCTACACTTAACACAGGGTATGCACATGATTCGTCCTTGTAGTGTTAAATTTTTTTGGTTTGAAGTTATAATGAATCAATATACAAAGGGTGCATACCCAGAAAAAGTAAGAAAAAAATGGGGTGCACACCCTGATTCAAACGAGGATTTGCGAATGATCAAATCGGAATATATGGAAAGGACTGTGTTCTTTTTGTGTTGGGGAAGAAGAAGATTGATGAGTGATTAATTTATTTTATAAGAAGGTGGTATTTTTATTTTAATTCTCTCTCATCTGTATTGGAAAGAGGCTCAAAACCTATAAATTTATGACAGTAAAATACACCATTTTTAAACCTTTTAACTAATGTATACTTTTAGGATCCTATGTACCTTAATTATTGTTACGTATTTATACGACGTATCTTTCTTCTTAGGAACTCTCCAATACTGAATTGGGGGCATGCTATTTTGCTTCTTGTTATTTTGAGTTGACTAACTAGTTAAAATTATCTGAGTAAATTATGACTTGGGATAACTTTTTATACTTGTTTAGTGTTATTTTTATTTGAGCCTAAATTATCAAATCAAACTAGCGTAATCTGTACATGATAGTTAGTTTAATCTAAAATAACCCTGATGCAAAGAACAAAACAAGGACACACAACATGAATTTTAAAGAAAAAACCGGAACGAAAACCCGAATTTGAAAAAAAATCCGAACTGAAAACCGCTTTTAAAAATGATTCGATCATATAGTGCATACCCTGTACGGGATTTCTAGATCCGCCACTGGCTAAATGTATATATGTATTAATTTTGTGGCTATATATTTGTTAAATGGAATAATACGTCAACGGGTGATCATTTTGATCCGCACACATAAAATAATTGTTTATAGACTATTATATCCTCACCCAATTAAATTACCTTCTTCCTTTTTTACTTGGTCTAATCATTTCTCATGTTTGCCTTTTTCATTCATTTCTTCCCAACTTCTTCAATTCCACTCACGTGCCTTTGCCGTAGGCGGCTCAACTTCACCGAAACATATTTGATTCTTTTCAAGTGTTGAGATACATTTTTTCCTAATCTTGTTGAAACTAACGTTCATAAATCTTAAGTTGTTGATTCCATTTTGTTTTCTTTACTTTTTTTATTGAATTCGTAAAAAAACTTTAATATAAGAGAAAATTCCCTAAATGCCCCATGCGACTTAAACGATTTATGCGACTTATGCAACCCTTGACAAATTTACCAAAATACCCTTATTTTCCAATGATTATATGCACTTTTTTGTTTCAGAATAGGGGTATTTTGGTAAATTTGTTCGAGGTTGCATAAGTCGCATTAGTCGTTTAAGTCGCATGAGTCATTTAAAAAATATTCAAAAGCTCTGAGGCATTTAGACAAAGTGTCTACATTCTTGGGGCATTTAAGGAATTTTCCCTTAATATAGCTTAGTCCTTATCCAGACCGTTTTTGTAAACGAACTTTGAAGTTTTCTAGTCGAGCATCAATCAATATGGTAAGGTTCAGATTGAGTTCTACATTTCTTTTTCGCTAATGTTGCACTTTCTACTTCTACCCGATCAGGGAATTTCAAGTCCTCAAATCAACTACGATGAGTTCTTAATTTTCGAAGTTATTCGTATTTGCCAAAAAATTACAACCTTAGTTTTTTTTAACCGTAGTTTCTGACACATCGGCCGAAAAATCCACGGGGTTTGAACCCACCGCCACACATTGTATGGTTGTTGGATTTAGCACGGTAGGTATTTTCATCCACATTGTACATGGAGAACAAACGTGGCGTTTGGTCAGTCGTTTGGATCATGATGATGACGATGACGATGACGATGACGATGATGATGACGATGACGATGATCGTGCCTTTTATTATCCAACATTTTATGGCCGAGATCTTTATGCTTTGTGTGACGGAAAACTTCATGTTTTCGAAAATTTGGGTCAAGAATATTACTCTTGGAAGCAAGATGTAGTTGAAGCCCTGAGAACATGCGGCAGATCATATCCGGTAGAATATTTCCTGACGAAATGTAATCGACATGTGTTACTTGTCTTTGTGGACCATTTTGGAGAATCCATTGAGGTTTTCAGGCTGAATGATCTCACGAAAGAATGGGAGAGAACAAATAGTTTAGGAAGGCACGCGATCACCGTCTTGGGTCCGAGTAAAAGACACCAAAGATATACGGACTACCCGTGGTCCCTTGAGCTTTTAGGGACTAATTCCTAGGCTTATAGGGACCACATTTGTAGTCCCTATAACCGTTTTTTGTTGTAGTGTTACATCTCTGATAGCGCATGCCTCTGCATTGAAGCCAAAACGCCGGAAGCGGAAGACAAAATCTTCTTTGCACGATTTTATAATAAGAATGGGAAGGTGGTGCTCTATTCACTCGAAACTGGCATGCATCACACTTTCAATGCCAAAAACATTGAAGAAAGTTTTGGGGATTTTGTCGGAACCAAACATCCTCTCTACCCCCATGCGTGGATTGAACCCAATTGGGGAGCTATTAAACCTTTTGCTGTTTGAGCTATTTTAACTTATGTTAATCGAATTCTTTATGCTAGAAGTTAAACGATTCATGCTTGTAATTTGATTTATATTAAACATCGTATTTGGAACCTTGGGTTATTAAACATTTTGCTGTTTTAGTTATTTATTTTTATGTTAATTGAATGGTTCCTAAACATGGAGTATCCTACATGCAAACCATTATTACTAGGTAATGGCCATTTACGTGGTCAAGGTGGTTTTTGAGCCATCTTTGTGTGTGTAAAGGCCGAGCTTTCAAACAATTTTGTTATGGTTTGTAAATAAAAACAAACTGTCAATTGGTACCAACAATGGCACATCTCAGATTTTGACTAGGGTAAAAAACACTACTAGTGAGTGTCTGGATTGGTATTTATGTTTTTAGCACAAAAAGTTTCAAATTATCTCATGTTTTCAAAATAACTAGTGCTAATGTTTATATGTTTGATTGTGTTGTTTTAACCTTTCCATGTGTGAATTAATATAAACTGACGTATCAAGTTACCTTTAACTTGAGAGGATCTTAATCCAATATCAATTCCTACCATACTGAAAGAATGTGTTGTGTTGAATTTCACTACAAGAAAAAGTAGAACAGGTGACGATGGTTTCCCGGGCGACAATTGTCGCCCGGGAAACCCCGCTAAACGACAAAAATTTGTCCTACGTGGCACAAATTTTGATAGTATTTTTAGTCAAAGTTTGGCCAAACTTTCCCGGGCGACATGTCGCCCGGGAATCCTTCGTAAAAGTTTGACCAAAAAAGTCATCGAAAAGTTGTACTCACGGCTATTGGATCGTGATCGCATAGCGTGGAGGAGGAGACCGAGAGTAGCGTGGAGGTGGTGAGCGCGAATAACGAGGTGGTGGTGACCTCCTGTGACCATTAAACCTGCCGCTGCCGCCTCTGCATCAAGTAGCATATTCAATGCATCAGATAACTAAACTTTTACGCAATACAAAGGGGGTAACTAGTATTGCATTTGCAAGCTGATTATCCTCGTATTACATTTCCATACTTCAGTTACCAAGTTTTAAGCAATTATATGAAGGCATCTGATTCTGATTATCACTTTGCGAGTAGCATTTTACTAACCACGCACTAATCAGTTTTTGATTTTGAACTTAAGGCTATGTTTGGCAAATTAAGCCGTAGATCTGCTAGGAGTTGCTTTTGGTTTAGCATAACACGTTTTGTTTGTTACAGTAATTCTTATTATTCCATGTGGTATAATCCTCATGAACACCTAAAACCGACACAAATCTAATTTTTTCTGTAACTTAAACACCCAACCAAAATGTGAAGCCCATATAACAGTTCCACATATGATATTCCTATAACCTTTCCTTGTAAAACACTCACATTATCTGATTCGCATGTCACATTTCAAAAGATTAATTCAAAAAGTGAGTAGTTTTACCTGCGTTCTCTTGTCCGCATGTTAGTTGGCTTCTTGCGGTTCTCCTCTGCAAAGACAACAGTCAGCTGTTGGCCCTGAAGAACCTGACCATCCATCTGATATTTTTCTTCTGCAACATCAGCAGGTTCTAGAAACTGAACAAACCCAAACCCTCATGGCTCCCTGCAAATAATATATATAATTAATAAAGAAAAAATAGATTTTGACCCGGATATTTAATTGGGCTGTTTGTAAATCTCAAAAGTAGTGATCTTCGCTTGATTTGCCAACAATCATTTGGAAATTTTCAAAAAGCATTAATCAAGTACCATTTTAATGCTACAAGATTTTTAAGCACACTACAAGAAAAAGTAGAACAGGTGACGATGGTTTCCCGGACGACAATTGTCGCCCGGGAAACCCCGCTAAACGACAAAAATTTGTCCTACGTGGCACAAATTTTGATCGTATTTTTAGTCAAAGTTTGGCCAAACTTTCTCGGGCGACATGTCGCCCGGGAATCCTTCGTAAAAGTTTGACCAAAAAAGTCATCGAAAAGTTGAGCGGCAAATTTCCCGCTTAACTTTCCCGGGCGACATGTCGCCCGGGAAAGGGATTCAAAAATACTTAGACACGTTTAAGTGACAATTAGTGTTAATTAGCTGGATCGGTGACGTGGCCAAACGTTTCCCGGGCGACATGTCGCCCGGGAAACCTTCGTTAAAATTTGACAAAAAATTAACGAAAAGCTAAACGGCAAATTTTACCGCTCAGCTTTCCCGGGCGCCCGGGATAGTGGCATAACCTTATTTTGGGCTTTTTAATTATAATGATATACAAATAAATAATATATTTAAGTTGTTTAATATTTATAAAATATATAAATAATATATTAATTATTACTTATAATTATATATTTGATAAATAATAAATATATAAAAAAAATACTCCGTTTGCTCGTTTCGGTTCGGTCCGATATGCACTACCCTTCTATAGTTGAACATGATATACCGTATACTTTTTTAAGATGCACATTCGTCAACTAACACAAAAACAAACATTCATTTAGTTAAATATTATGCATACCACTTGTAGTAACAGACACTTAAACATATTAGACTCATCCGTTGAACGTCTAATGTACAACCATAGCATCTCGACTCATCCGTTGAACGTCTAATGTACAACGATACCATATCGACTCATCCGTTGAACATCTAATGTATAACCATAGTATCTCGACTCATCAGTTGAACGTCTAATGTACAACCATAGCATCTTGACTCATCCGTTGAACGTCTAATGTACAACGATACCATATCGACTCATCCGTTGAACGCCTAATGTACAACGATACCATATCGACTCATCCGTTGAACGTCTAATGTACAACCATAGCATCTCGACTCATCCGTTGAACGTCTAATGTACAACGATACCATATCGACTCATCCGTTGAATGCCTAATGTATAACGATACCATATCGACTCATCCGTTGAACTTCTAATGTATAACCATAGTATCTCGACTCATCCGTTGAACGTCTAATGTACAACGACCTGAACGAACCGAGAAACCGGACCGACCCAGCCGAAACTAACCGATTAGACATTTTATAAAAATAATTGTAAATAATAATACGAACCGATTATATATTATATAAAAACTAATTGTAAATAATAATTATAAATTTTTATAAAAAATAATTTTAAATAATAATTATATACGAACCAACCTGAACGAACCGAGAAACCGGACCGACCGGGCCGAAACTAACCGATTATATATTTTATAAAAAATAATTATAAATAATAATTATATATTTTTATAAAAAATAATTATATACGAACCGACCTGAACGAACCAAGAAACCGGACCGACCCGGCCGAAATGAAACGATTAGATATTTTATAAAAAATAATTGTAAATAATAATTATATACGAACCTAGAAACCGGACCGACCGGGCCGAAACGAACCGATTATATATTTTATAAAAAATTATTGTAAATAATAATTATATATTTTTATCAAAAATAATTTTAAATAATAAATATTTATGAACCGACCTGAATGAACCGAGAAACCAGACCGACCCGGCCGAAATGAAACGATTAGATATTTTATAAAAAATAATTGTAAATAATAATTATATATTTTATAAAAAATAATTTTAAATTATAATTATATACGAACCGACCTGAACGAACCGAGAAACCGGACGGACCTGGTCGAAACGAACCGATTATATATTCTATAAAAATATAATTTTTGTTTAAAATTATTATTTATATAATTTTTATTTATAAAAAACATAATTATATAAATATATTTTTTAAATATTAATTATTAAAAAACTATGTAATTTTTTTTATTAAAAAGCATTCCCCGGCGACATGTCGTCGTGCTTTATTACTGTTATGTCCCTCGAAAAGTTTCAGTAAAGACAAATTTTTTTATTAAAATACTTTCCCGGGCGACATGTCGCCCGGTAATGTCGCCCGGGATATTAAAAGCTATCAAAACATATCTGAGGAAAATCACTTTGTAACAAAAACGCAAAACACCCAAAATACTCGACACCACCACAGCTCGCGATTGTTTGCAGCAGCACCACCACCACAGCTCGCCACCACATCTCACCCACCACCACCTCTCACCATCGTACCCGCCACAACTCGACACCACCACATCTCACCCACTACACGACGGTACCACAGCTCGACACCACCACTCCTCCTCATCCTCTAAAATATAATTCTTCCCTTAACCCTCTAAATGATAATTCTTATTCTAACCCTCTAATAGGTGGTGGTGTTTAATTTTAGTTTTTTGGTTCTTAAAGGTTTAATTGATAATTGAGTTTTAATTTTAATTTTTTTAAATTATGTTAATTACAATCTGATAATTAAGGTTTGATTGTAATTTTTAGCATACGAATTTTATTTTTGGTTTGTATTTTTTTTGGCAGTTGGAGGTTGCGGCTGCTGAGATTGAACCGAGGGCGAGAACGAGCCGAGACCGAGCCGAGGGGCGAGAACTAACCGAGTCCACAGCCTAAGGTATGTTTTACATTTTTTTATCCTTTTGGTATCCCCGGGAACATGTCTCCGGGGAATGTTTATTGTGATTGCTACTGTAAAACGCAAATTCAAACACTCCTTAATAGTGTAAAACGCAAATCCAAACACTCATTGACAATGTAAAACGCAAATCCAAACACTCCTTATTCTCAGATTAAGCTGTTTAAAAACACCTTAATATGATAAGCTCTTTAACAACAGCTTATCAGAATAATGCTGATAAAGATTAAACTGTTTAAAAACAGCTTATTTTGTATAAATTGATGTTTTTTTTCATTAAATGTATATGTGTTTAGGATTTTAGGAATTTAGTGATTAATTTTGGAAAATCCCCATCAGAAATTAATCATCCTATAGAAAACACGTCCGGAATTAAATTGTTAGAAATTAGTTTTAGAAAGTCCCTTGTTTGGACTGCTTTTTGAATGTTGTCTCATTTAGGATATGAATGCATATAACTGATTTACTATTTGAGATTATTTCGACAGTGTTTCTCCTTTACTCCTACGAATATGTCTTTAATTTATTAGAAATTAATTTCGGAAAGTCCCCAATTTGGGACTACTTGTACAGATGTCAGCGGATGTTGCACGTGGTCACGGCGGTGACGGTGGCAGTGATGATCGCCCGCCTCCATACCAGGCACCCACCGGTTGCGGGGGTTGCTTAGGTAACCGAGGTAAGAATTTCTGGATTATTGTAATACAAGCATAAACTTGATACATTGAATTTGCTTGCCTTGAATTTAAATGACTTTATCACTCACTTGATTTTGCAGGTAAGGGCACCCGAAAGCCCAATTTGGGTGGCAGGAGAGCGGGCAGGTTGCATACTCGCCAAGAGACCCGGAACCTCGGGTTAAAGGCCATCACAGATAAAAATGGCCCCGTCCCGATCCGGTTTGAGTTTGGCGACAAAGAGACCCTGATGCCTCTCGGTGAGCATGCGGCTCACTGGGCTAACTACCTCGGGGAGCTCGTTAGGGAGTTGCCGTTGTACTACCCTTCTTGGCGCCAAATGCCGCCGGAGCGGAAGGCGGGGGTCGTGGAAAAGATTGGGGTAAGTTATTTCATTGTCCTTTTATGTTTATTTCATTATCGTGTTCATTTATTTAATTGTGTATATTTATCTGAATTCGTTTATTTATTTATATCATATAAATAAATAAACAAATTTAGATAAATATATAAATTATATCTCTAACTCTGTCTTTGTTGTATATGATTGAAGACCCAGTTTGACTTGCGTCCCCACATGGATTCCGATCGCTGGCCACAAATCTATGCGGGCATCCAGCAGCATTTGCAAAAGATCTACAATGGCAAGAAGGCTGCTCTAAAGGATAGGCATTGGCGCCCTGACGCGAACGGGACTTACGACTTGGAGCAAATCAGACTCGGACGTCCCTCACACATTTCCGAGGCAGATTGGGATGCACAAGTTGCGTTTTGGAATGATCCCAAGAACCTTACACGGGCTGCTCAAAATAAACAAAACCGGGCAAAGAGCAAGGTTGTATGCCGACAGGGATCCCGGTCTATTGCCGCCCTCCGAGATATGCATGTAAGAAACATCATAATTATTTTACATATTGGTGTGTCGTGATTTTTTGTTTTTAACTTGTTTCATCTTATATACGTGTGTATGTGCAGATGGAGAGCTCAGCTACTCGAGAGTACCCGTCGCTGATCCATACCTTCTTCTTGACACATACTATTGGCGGCGAATTCGTGAACCCTGAGGACAAAGCTCTATATGTAAGTTTTGTTTCAAAACACGTACTTTAATGATTTGTCGAGTAATAATGTAGTAACCCGACTAATATATTAACTATCTTGTGTTTTTGTGACTACATAGGATGAGATGTTGAGGCTACAGGGTCTAGGCTCCAACACCTCCTCGGGTGTGCCCTACACCGAAGATGAGATCATGGCCATTGTTCGCAGGGGCAAGCAGCGGGGACACATTCCCGGTGTTGGTAGGATTTTACCGGGACGGGGCACGGTCATTCCGCCCTCGCCTCCATGCACGCACTCCTCCGATGTCGCTATGCTCAAAAAGAGGGAGAAGACCCTAACGAAACAGGTGAACATGTTCATGAAGATATTTAGGAGTGACGACAAGTTTTCCCAGATGCTTACGCAGCTTGAGTCACATCCTGAGTACGGTGGTGGCAGCGGGAGTGGCGGGTGCGAGGATGATGACCCGGTAGATGATGAGGACGGCGAGGACGGCGTGCGAGGATGGGGAAGGATGAGGATGATAGTTAGGTGATGTTGGGTAGTATATGATATTTTGTGTTTGTAGTATATATGGCGGTACCTTATTTGAATATTTGTTTTACCCTTACGTTTTTGAACATGTTATCTAGGTGACTCCATGACTTGTATCTTGCGGATAATGCAAGTTTTGTGACTTCGTCACCCGTTTTGCAGACTATATTGTGTTTATTCGGATTTTGGACGTATTTAGCTTTATTATATCAAATCCGTTGATCCATTATAGTATTGATATTGTGGTTTTGGTACATGTTGTAGTGTCTATTTGTGTAGAAGTTATTCTATTGGTTTATACAGGTTTTAGTATTGGTGGATTTTTTTCTGGAAAAATTCCAAAAAAAATCTGGCGCTGAAAAAAAAATGCAGACTTTTCCCAAAAGTAGAAAAAAAATAACTTATTACAGACCTATCCCGGGCGACATGTCGCCCGGGATAATTAAAAAAAAATTATTGCAAGACTTGATCGGGCGAATGTCGCCGGGAAAAGAGATTATCCACTTTAAACGATCAAAAGTGTAATGATACGCGTTGACAAGTCAACATTTTTGCAAGACTTTCCCGGGCGACATGTCGCCCGGGATTCTACGTAATTACTTAATTAATAAAGAATCAACGCTAATTAGTTTTTTTTAACACCGCAATTTTTCCATAGGAGTGAAATGGCGCCCTGGGAAAAGCCTTCACCGTGGCAGTCAAAACCTATTGTACTGAAACTACCGGGGGCCCGACTTGTCATCTCATGTTTTCAAAATAACTAGTGCTAATGTTTATATGTTTGATTGCGTTGTTTTAACCTTTCCATGTGTGAATTAATATAAACTGACGTATCAAGTTACCTTTAACTTGAGAGGATCTTAATCCAATATCAATTCCTACCATACTGAAAGAATGTGTTGTGTTGAATTTGACATTGTTGAACTCTTTAAAAGACATAAATTGCAAACCGTCCTTATGACCTTATCTCAAGTGTTGGCAATGTCATTGTTATTTTTTATTTTTCTTTAAAAATGTATAACTTATATTGATGAGGTGTTAACTTGTATACCATCTACATTAATTTTTTACGTTATAGTTGTAAATCTAAACCTTCCAAGATTTTATCACATCTAACACCCACTTTCTATTATATATTATATCAAACATTTTTTTGAGTTGTATGTATTCAAAAATCCTCAATTAACCTCAATTCAAGTTTGCTTTTATCAACCATAAATTCAGAACATATCTTTAAGCCATTCAAGTTGTACTTTTACGAAACAAAAATACGAAATCGATAGTACAGTTTTCCGAAACCACCCTTGTCGTACACGATAGCAAGAACCATTCACAAACCACATTTTTTACGTGTTTGAATCCAAGATTTTTATGAAAACTTGTTTTTTACACATCAAACTTTCATAAAAATACAAACTTTATAAATCATGCACACTTAAAATGATTTTTTGATCGAGGGTTTTAAGAAGCTTTCGTACGAAAGAAAATAAGCTAAAATATCATGAAAGCTCCAAGCTTTAAGATTAAACTTGTTCAAAACACATTTTTAAGCTATAAAAACATAAACTTTAACACTTTAAATCATAAAAAGAAAGTTTCCGAAAGCTTAAGTTTTTACGAAACCTTTAGTTTTTCGAACCAAAAACGTGATATTTAAATACAAAACACAACTAGATTCTTCATTGGCGATTGATACCACATGTAGGAACCCTTATAATCTAATCCTAACACATACTAAACCGTCATATACGAAACCATATGTAGACGAGATAGGGAGAGAGATATACAAAAGTAAGAAAAGAAAAGAGAAGGAAGAAAGAAGGTGGTGGATTATCACAAAGTGTAAAATACAAATGAGACAACCAACTCCCTCTCCATACTTGGAGAGGGGTGTTTATACCACTTGGGGGCCGACTTTCGCAAGCCACATTGGGTCGTGTGGTTTAATCCTAATGGGTCCGGCTCAGGTTACTTTGGGCTTTAGCCCACAACACGTGACATATTGGCTTACACAAATGAGCCCGATACCCGTAACAAGCCTATTACAACGTTTAATATATAAAGACCGAGATTCCTTGTTCGAATCAATATTTTGAGGCTAACACTGTTGATTAATAGCACAGTATACTATATTCTTTCACGTGTTTGGATGTAAAAACTAAAACTGCTAATTTAATTACTTACTTGGTGCAAAAATAAACACTTATTTATAAGCACTGATTATGATATCTGCAATAACTAAGTTGTTTTAAATATACTCTCAAGGCATGGATCGCTCTACCGTCATATTTTAGTACAAAGTTAGACACAACAGGTTAACTTGTTGAAACCAAAGCAAGCTGCACACTAAAAAGAATGCTAAAAAAACACATATATTGCTACTACACAAACAGCTGCAAAACCACAATAAAACATAAGGGTTGACTGGGTTATATTTTATCTCTAATGCGTCATTCCATTAAAATAAATTTGAAAAAAAGGGATATGGTCAAATGGATTTAAAAAAAGCCATAAGTCCCCTAATTGAATTTGAAGATAAAGAGAATGAATACCTTCTTATCATTAATGAGAAACTCATTGTGAAGAAAGTCAAGTTCTCACGTGCGTTCTCCCCTCCATAACATCTTTTGACAGCTCGAACAAATCTATCAACAAATTTGGTTCTAAACTTGTGTCCATCTTAATTTCATTATCTTGTCCTTCAGACATGTCCTATAAATATATACCATTAGTGAAAACATCGGTTATGGTTTAAACTAAGAAAAAATGTTTTCAAAACTACTTATGCTTATTTGAAGGGTGTTTGTGATTGCTTATTCTATCTGCATACTTCCACATAATTATTTTAGCACATACGCAGTTAGATGTATTTGGATATCAGTTTTCAAAATCAAACCTAAACCCCTGATTAAAACGTATTTAGTTGAAACTTCAAACCAATTATTACTCTCTGGTGTCTAATTGCATTTTTTACAACGTAAGCAAATCCTAAAACTAATTCTTTAATTGCTTTATCTACCTATAATCAGTAAAGCAAGCAATCCCAAACATCCTCATAATCATTCAACAACGAATAAGCTATTTTTATAATTTGCTAAACACTAGGATGACAACAACTATTAAACTATTACATATTCACAACATAAGCAAAACAACTACTCCGTAATTATCTACTTTTACTATTTAAAACAAACAAACCAAAAAATCCGTAACCAAAAGAAAATCCTACAAAACCCATCAATAAAAAAATTCAATTTTAATTTTAAAGTATATAACTATAATCAACAATCTAAGAGATAAATTAATTAATACGTTACAAAAAGAGGGGAAAATCAATTACATTCCACGAACAAAAGCAAGTGCAACTTCAGAAGGTTGTCTCAATTCATCATCTTTGCAATTTTAATAATAATAATTTTGTAACTGGAGAATGTATTTAAAGATAGAGAGAGTTATATCAGTATCGTTTGTTGAAAAGATATCGTTTTTTGATGGGTAGGGTTATGGAGGATGATTTTGTAGCTTTGTTATGTTTCCTTTTTTCTGTGGATGATAATAAATTGATTGTGAGTGGTGTTTTTAAATGTTACAGTTCGATCCAAATGTATTAAAGTATTAAATCTATTTACATGTGTTTTTCTAAAATTTTAACAACATATGTTATATAAAACGATTTTTTAATAATCTAATGCTAAATTAAGAAATATTTAGTTTTGTTTATTTTTTAAAATCTAAAAAGAAAATTCAAATTAAAAAAATCTTACTAAATATGGGAAGAATTGATATAATTGAAATATGAAAAATCCACTTTACGTTTTACTTTACTATATAAATGATGAGCATGAGCTATCTCATATATTAATTGGCATACAGGGTGGGTCATTAAGCCTCTAACGCAAGTTGGTGAAGCCTGATTAAGAAGGGATACACGGGGACTTGGAGACTTTGGGTTATTGAAACGCCCTTAATCTAAGACTTTTTTAACGTTTTTTGTAAAACGCATTTCTGCTTATCCGTAAAACATGAAATTCTGAAAACATAATTCAATTATACTTGATAACATATCAAAATGTTGGATACATTATAAACTAGTGCGGAAGCGTAAGTTTCTATATATAACGGGCTTATACCAAACGCCGCTTTTAAAACTTGTAAGTGTACATAAACGTGTTTTAACACTGATTTAAACTTCTAAAAACATACGGGGCGTTACAAGTAATATCAAAGTACTAGAAAGAGTCACTCGTCACCTAAACCAAGCGTAACCGTCTTCTTCCATATTGAACACCTAGTTACAATCTACGCCCCCAATCTTATCTTCGATTACCTAGATAAAACATGAACTGAGAACGGTAAGTCCTTGCGACTTACTAAGATAACAAAATCTGAAATAACACTTGAACATAATAATATATAACATAGCATGGATAGTACGACATGTAGTCATCTTGATATATGTACATGACCACCATCTTATCTTCGATTACCTACATAAAACACGAATTGAGAACGATAAGTCCTTGCGACTTATTGAGATAACGATATCTGCACTGAAATAGCACATGAACATAAAAATCTATATCATGGCATGGATAGTACGACATGTAGTCGTCTTGAAACTTGTACATGATTCTAAGACTGAATTCATATTCATGACATGGTTTCAATTTTAAGGCATGATTTCTGGTACATGGCATAATTTATAGGCATAGTTTCTATACATAAATTCCGAGCATAGCTTTCTAGGCAAGTGCTTCTGCTAGCCGATACTTAGTCTTCCTGCTTTACATGAGAACTTTTGTAGCCGACGAGTACTCTTCTTGAGGCATTAACTTGTCATCATGCTTTTCTGACTTGTTTCATACACAAAGGACGTGAGTGCTAAATAAAGCACGAGTATCCACTTAGGATGTCATTTATGCGCAACCGATACTTCCTCTATGGCACACATCATCCACTTAGGATGCTTTGGTCATCCACTTAGGATGCTACTACATAAAGAATGGGTCACCCACAAATGATGTTTATACGAGACTTCTATATGGTCAGCAAGTACGTTACATGTAAACATGACCAAGCCTATTATGTCATATACATTTAGACAGAACCACCGATGAAGACAAACCACCCTCAGTCAGCATCTGAAACCCAACCAAACCACCGACGAACATAAACCATCATCGCCAACAATAAACTAACTAAACAACCATCATGTAGTGAGAAAACAACAGATAAACCACCATACAGTGAGAAAACAATAACAATTTCTAGAGAGAGAAAGCAAAAATTTAGAGAGAGTGCATATAATAGAGATGGAGACTATGTGTTCTCTAGAAAAAGAGAGACCCGGGTTATGCAACGTATAAAGAGAGAGAGAGAGAGAGAGAGACCTGAGTTATTTAATATTTATTTTTTAAATATTTCTTAAAATCCGACTTTCAAAATAGCTTTTGGGAGCAAGGTGCCTTTTAGTAATATAGATATAATGTTCCCAATTGCATCGTTGAATTGGAAAGTTCATTTGCTAGCTAAGTTTCCCTTTGCGTCTGCATGTCAAAATAAACGAGGAATTGCTCTCGCAGCATAGTAGAATTTGCTAAAATCCAGAGTTCCTCAAGATAAACAAATCCACAATCAGTAGCCATAGAAAAAGTTTAAGTTAGGTTTTGATATGGTGCAAGGGTTTAGGAATTTAAGGTGCATGTGTGTGTTTTAGATATAAAGGACGATAGGCGAAGTGGATTTTAAACAAATGATGGAGATTAATCGACTACACAAACAAAGAGTCAAAAACGCAATAATTACATTAAAGGTAAATGTAAAACGCGACTAAACTGTGACAAAACATCATGCCATTTTTTCAAGGACCAAGCGTGCAAGTAACGTGTGGAACATTTATTGTGTATTTTGCGGGAATTAGGAAATCAATAGAGCGCATTGAGGGACCAACAGTGTAAGTTAAAAATAACACTAACAAAACCACTTAAACCTAGGATTACCAACAAACAAATGTTATAAAGCCTACGTTATTTCTACCATACAGAAACAAATTAAACTTAGGATTACCAACAGGCAACGGTTATAAAACAAACAAAGCAGAAATGACAAAAAAGTTTGAAGAATGTCTCACTCTTCTTCCATCCCTCTTACAAAGTGTAAATGTCAACTTCCATTGATGATGCTCACCGCTAGGACCCGTGAAAACCCTGCTAGACGATATGGTGTTTGGCCTAACAAATATGTAAGTTGTTTCATTTTACTAGATCTTATTTTATTATCTAATTATAAATTCTCTTATTTTCAAAAAAGGAATCAAGCACTCTAAAAGATGGCATTGGTGTGATCCGGAGTTAGAATATAGACAGTACAGAGATCATTTGTATGAGATGCATCTTCTACTTAATCCATCACAAAGAGAAGAACTAGAAGATGAAGTAAGTGTTGGAAATTGTCATCTAGTAACAATAATATTACAATTAATATTCTACGAGCTATGCAGCAGATCTATTCATATAGCATAAATAATTAACATATAAAACATAAATAAGGAAACATACCATTAGCAGCCAAGCTAGTGAAGAACGGGGATCTTGAAGTACACGCACGTGGGTAATAAACGCGTTTTTATCAAAAACTACTTCTAGTTACTAAAGGAAGTAACCTCCACGAAGTTATACACTACATGTCTAGCAGTATCACCCAAATGCTAGTTCTTGACCAACGAATATGATAACACTAATATAAACACAACCAAAAAAAAACCCTTCTGGTTTCTTTCTATGATCGAACACAAAGGGAGGAAGACAAGGGATGAGCATTATAAGCTTTAGGGTCCTCCTTATATAGGTATGTATTTAGGGTTTACCAAAAATAGATACCTTGTAGGAAAAGATAGCTCAAAGCCCAATCCAAACCCCTTTGTAGGTTATGGCTGGTCGAACACAACCCAACACCCTTTGGGTTTGACTTTTTGACTTTTCTAATTATTTATGGTTAATTACATTTAATTACCCATTAATTAAAACGCTATATTAGTTAGTTATAATTAATTAGCTAATTAACAACCGTTAGTGTTTATTCGTCGAATCGTATATTAATATAAATAATAAATATACAATTATATTATTATTAACATTAATAGAATGATACCTAAATGTATAACGTGTGT
>BQNB010056997.1:2689-38410 GCA_026074375.1 Tanacetum coccineum
AAGATAAGATCTGAGACAGGACCTGACAAAATATTTACCATGACCGAGTCATACAGTTCTTTGCAGAAGTCGTTTGTCCGTCTCTATCTTCCTTCCACCTACGAGCACTTCAAGGCTCCTCATAATCCTCCTCTTGAGCTGAACAACATTAATTTTCTTTAGAATAGTTGCGGTGCGTTCCTGATCCTTCGTTGACCATGCACTGTTTGGCATATCAGATTTGGGATTGAACCCAATATCCTAGTGTGAAGAGTCTTGTGCATAGAGTGGAGAGTCCCGTCACTGAATTTACGAAGTTCATCAAGTCACATCAGCCTTTTTTGCTTCGGCTTGTCTTCATATATAACACCTCTTGGATCATAGTTGGGAGTATTCAATTCTTTGCCAGTGATGTCGGGATAGGTTCTTTGAGGCTTGAGTAAATTGAGCTTTTGTTGGTAACTTTCAACACCTAAGTGGACACCTTTAACTATATTATGAATGACTCAACGCAGTGACAAAGTCTATTATTACATCACCATCAAGATTGTTGATCTTTTGTTGAGCAATGAGTAGGAGCATGTCTTCAATGTATCTTAGGTTTAAGTCAGGAAAGTTACCTTCTTTAAATGTGTAATGTTTCTGATCAGCTCGTTTTACGATGATTTCCTTTAAGTAACCATAGCCCTATTTCTTGTCAACCATAACACTGGTAACACTCAGGATTCTCAACTTTGAAAAAACTTTGTGTTTGGACGTCTTGTTGATCATGACTCTGTAGAACTGTGGTCTTTGTGATCTCTAATGTTTTATTCCAAGTAGTGCATCTTTGTTATAAGCAGTAATACATGAACACCATAAGTTTGGGATAAGGTCTTCAATACCTTCCATTGTGTATCTGGAAGCTGGGCATTTGGTGATGGAAGAGCAGTATGTTCTTTCGGCTTTATCTCCTTTTAAGTATTCTAGATCATTATTGAAGAAGACTTCAACAAAGATTGTAAGTCTCCCTTTTTTCTTTATCAGAGGTAAAGGCTTGCCCATATCAGGACGGTCATATCCTTCAAGATTTGTCCATTTGAGTTGATCAGTCAGAGATCAAAAGCATTCCTCAAAATTGTATTCCAATTCACCATAGCTTTTGCAGGTACATTTGAGAAGGTTGAACACATAACCCACTAGCACTTCTCTAGTTAACGTTGTCAACCCGAGGCAATTCATAGCGAAGGCTGAGAAATCTATGGGAGTGCTCATTAACTCATCAAACGTGAGTAGAGGTACTGCAGCATTGACCTTCTCTTTAAACCATGGCTGTTCTTGAGCATCATCAATAGTTTTGACAGTGTTCCAGTCTGGATATTGTAGTTCAAGACTTGGAGACTTTTTTACTAATCGTTCTTTTGTCTCGTCAGATTAGCAGCAACAACTGGATAAGGTTGTTCAGTATTAGCATCAGGAGAAGGCTGTTCAGAATCATCTGCCTTCTTGTCAAAGGTTTGGTCAACATCATCTGATCCCATCTCATTTTCTAGATTTGGATGTTTTTGATGGAGGTTTACCTCTGGAAGATTCCTTAGGATTTGAAGATTTCTTTAAAGATTCAGTGTCTTTTCCAGTTCTCATTTTCTTCGTCTCTTTATCATAATCACCACGGTCTCGTTTCTTTATCATCATCACCACAGTCTCGTTTCTTTGAAATTGGATCAGGTTTTGTACTATGTGTTGATCTGCTCTCATCAAGTTTAATTGACCAAGTTAATGCATTAAAGAGCTCTTCATGTGTTTGATAACTGCAAGAGAAGCCACTTTTAAGAATTTTATCATAAAGTATTTGCTTTAATACCAATTCAGAAAGTGACTTAGCAGCTTGAATGGCTGATTGATGTGATGATGAGGATTGAGCAAAAGAGATTGGAGACATTGCAATTGCATCTTGAAGCATAGGTTTGGAAAAGTCAGATACTGCCTTTAGGAGAAACTATGGTAGAAAGTTCTTGACTTCGTTCACAACATGAGATTTCACTGACTCTTCAATGACATCTTCATTTATAGCATGAGCTTTTACTGACTCTTCAATTATAGGTGTGGCAAAGCCAGATACTGCCTTTGGGAGAAATTGAGGCAGAAAGGTCTTGACTTCTTTCACCACATGGGCTTTAACTGACTCTTCAATGACTTCCTTGTAATTTAGCTCAGATAGTTCCTTCTTGAGTGTGGCATTGTTAGCCTGAAGCTCGTTGCGAAATGCATCCGGAAGACTTGATCCAAGATATTTGTCGACTATAGACAGAACTTGTGACGTGATAGAATCATGGATAACTCAATTGAAGTCGGTTTCTTTGAGTTTCATGACAAATTGTTCCATTTTAGAAAATCTCTAAACAACAAAACTAATGGCTTTAGTGTTAGGAACTTGAGTAGCTAGAGTTACAGTACCTGCTGGTAGTAGTGGTGGTAGTGGTGGTGCTTGTATTGCTTCTACGATCACAGACACTGTTACAACATGAAGGGGTTTTGGCACAATAGTAGGAACATCTTGTTGGATGGGAACATCCATCATTGAAGTGATGTTACCTTCTGCAGGTTCGTTAATGGTGCCAAGAAGGGAGGCATTGGGGGAGTTTAGGAGAAATTGGTTTGCAAAGCCAAATGACAATGATTGACTAGAAGTTGGTTGAAGGAATTCAAACTTATCTTTGTTGTCATAATTTGGTTGTGCTTCTATTGCTTGTTCATCACCTTTAGGCTTCTCATCAGACATTTCCTTTTACACTTCATGTTTGATATTTATATCTGCATAACCTTTTCCTTGATGTTCATTATTAGATTCAGTTTTTTCATCGGCAGTTTCTACAGTGTCTGAACTTCTATTATCTTCTTCTTCATCATCATCACGATCATCATTAGTTTCTACTCTCTCATCATCATCATCTTCAGATTCATTCTGATCATCTTCAGATTCATTCTGATCTACAGTGTCTGATGGTGGACTCTTGAGGTTTTCATCTCGAGGAACGATATGAAATACCTCTTCATCTATAGATCCCCATTTGTCAGAATCATCATCAGACTTACTAAGGCTTTTGGTCTCATCTGGAACCTCTGACTGAATGCCAACTCCTTCATCTGAGATGGCATATTTTCTTGTTAGCTCATCTAGAACCCCTGGTTTACTACCAATTCCTTCACTTGAGCCACCAGCGTAGTGTTGCAATCTGTTTTCATGTCTGCTAGCCTTTTGAGCTTTCAGAGTATCAATTTCAAACTGAGCAACATCAAAGAGCATCTCAATACCTTTATGCTTTCTAGATGATTCATATGTTTGCTTGACAGGGACACTTGGAGGTTCTTGAATGACAACAGTTTTAGAAACCCTCTTCTTTCTGCTGAGAGGCCTATGTTCCACTTCTTCTTCAGACATATTAGTTTCATCTCTAAACACTAACTTCCTCTTAGTTAGTTTCTTTTTAGAGGAAGCCGTGGCCTTCTTTGGAGCAGCAGGTTCTTCAGTTGCCTGAGATTCTTTTTCCGTCTTCTTCTTTGGATTAGTTGTCTTCTTTAGTGATACAGCAGCCTTATCTTCCATTGCAACTTTACCTCTTCCCATATTTGGAGGGATTAAACCCCTTGAGTACTTGTAGTACATCTGTTATGCATTGGAGATCTTGATGTCTTTAGTTAACAAAGTGTCAGGAATAGGCTTTCCATAGACTTGGTATTTGTCACCTTTGTTGACGAACTTTAATCTGTCCAACATTCCATCATCTGTAACTAAGTGATAAGGTGAACCTTCTCTCTTGGAGATAGACTTGTGTTTTGTCATGAAGTGATGGATTATCTCTTTAGTGAACCTCAGATAGGGCATAAACTCTTTACTACTGACTTTTGACTGTCAGTGGTCAATTTGGTACTAAAGATCTTCCCAAATCAATGCAGCATAGTCAACATTTTCATTGTGGTACATTCCTCAGAGAATTTCATTTCTTGACGGACGAAGTCTATCATTTCCCTTTATCTTTCTTGACAAGCATTTGTTGATGATAGCTTTAAAGGTTCTCTAGGGTTGATGCATTAGATCAACATATACGTGAGAAGTTTGTGTCAGTTCACCCTTGTACCCAAGATCTACAAGAAATTCCACAAGTGACTCAGAAGATGGCGAAACAGTGAACTCTTAATTTTTAACTATTGGGGAGATATCAAGAATTTTTTTGAAGATGTCAGCATCAATCTCACAAGTTTTGTGATCAATAATAAATTGATAAGAAGATGAGTTCTGGACTTTCTTGATGGTAAACCAGAACTGCTGCATGTAGATTTCAGGTACATCAGCTGAAATGAGGAAAGCATTGTAGAAGGGAATGATATTGAAGACATCGAGGGCGACTTGGTAGGTTTTTTCCTTTTGTTTTGCCGAGGGATCCATTCTAAGGTTTTTTGTACCAATCTTGACTCTTGCATTGCCAATCTTGATTCTTGCATTGGAAGGAACCAAACTTTCATCACGAGCAACTTGTTTGGCTTTATCTTGCTTCATGGTTCTGCTTAAAAGATATCTAATACATGATAATTATATATTAACCGATTAGATTGATTGTTGTTGTTTCTATAATTGGTTTTAATTGACATTGTGATTAATGTTGCATATGATCAAGTCCGGTTTAATAACAACATAGAAACAATTAACTTAGTCAATGGTCTAATATTGTTCAACTGATTAACGTCCACATTTGTAATTAAAGTCCACTGAGGTTAACTATTCAAGCAATTTCGAGCAACAATGTTCACTGTGAAGTGTATATTGGTTGACAAGATTTTAAGGTTTTTACAAAATTTTGGCAGAGTTTTTGTCCATAAATTGTAACAATCAGCGACTATTTATCCCTGCTATTACGTAAACTGCGACTAAATGAAACGCATAAACCGCGACCAAATGAAACGCATAAACCGCGACCAAATGACTTTACACAAACTGCGATGGAATATGTATTACACATTACGCGAATGGAAGGTGTATTACACATTCCGCGATTTGAATATGTTTAACACATTTTGTGATGGAATATGTATTACATATTACGCGACTAGAATGTGTTTTACACATTCCGCGATCATGAAGACCTATACATTTCGCGACCTAATTACTTCTACACATTCCATGATCATGAACATCATACAAACAGCAGCCTAAGGCACGTTTTATAGCCAAATCTAAGAAAGGAATCTTGAAACTTAGGCATAAAAAAACACTAAAATATCACATTTAAGCCACATAATTACCACAAAATTACAACATCTAGGCCTTTATTAAATATTTCGAGCAACATTCTATGAGATTCATATTTAACCACATTAAGCAAGTCTAGAATATAGTACAACACATATTTAGGAGGCTTCTATTCACTGAACAAGTAAGGTAACAACCTAGATACACATTCAAACACTCTTAGAGAAATGTTCGAGCCCCAAGAACACTCGAAAGTCTTGATATATCTCCTGAGGTATCCTATCATCTAACCAAGGGTTCTTACATGCTCAAATAATATATAGCAATATTCTAAATGCAAACCCACAAGCATTTATGCACAAAAGCAAATTTTCGCCCAAATTCGTTTACAAAATCACTAGATATCAAGAATGAGTTAGAGATATGCAAAACTGTTTTAACCATATGATAATCGCACCTATACAAACAAAACCACTCAATCAATTTGACATAAATCATAAAAAGTTTCGTATGAACCCTAAATCATGATTTGTGTGAATGATAATGAACGATTTTGTAGTTTACCTCTAAGCTTACAAATGAATCTTGATGTGAGAATGAGTGATGGCGATGAGAATGATGGGAGGGAAAAACAACACAAACTTTTTTTTAACTTTTTGGAATAAAAAATTTGTCTCGTCCTTATGGTTATTAGAATTGATGTTTCACTAGTTGGAAACTTTAGTCCCTTTGGTTTCTTAAGTGTTTCACTTTTCTTTTATAACTTTCCTTAGGTATATGCAAGTTAGGGAAATGGCACCTTTGGTCCTTCTAGCTGCAAACTAAAATGCTAAGGCATACAAGTTTCATTCTAAGCCTTAAAGATTGAACAAACTAACATCTTAAGCCTAAATGAGTTATTATCTTAACTCCCTATTAAGAATTGATCCGTTATAATTCAAAACCTTTATCATGTGTTTCGTGATTTAAGTTTTGAAGAATCATTTTAAAAGACTTATTTAAATATTTCTCCCCCTCAAATAATGTCCTGTTTTCTATTGAAAGAGCTGTAGACATTGTTTGAGAGATACAATGCTCTTTTAAAATATTTTTTGATGACAAATTGATGTTACAGATTTCATTTTTTTAGAAACAACACATTATATAGCACCAAAAATAAGATTTCTCTTATTTTAACAAATAAGTGCACCGACACGTACACTTATTTTCAGAAAGCACGAGTTGTGTAGCAAGGTATACACAAGCCTTTGTTTGAATATGAAGTAATTCATACCCAAGAAAAATTAACTTCCCATTGAGAGGTCAAGTTTTCTTTTTGACGAAATACTTGCCTTTAAAATGATGATCGGGTTGCAGTCTGAAATAACTGCAAGCCACTGACATGTTTTGAAAATATTTACAACTTCTGTTCGAACTTCATTTACAGCACCGTGTCATTATTGAATGGCATTTCTAAGGCTGTAAATGTTATTAATTCCAGAAGACATGTCAGCATTACATATTTGTGTGTTTTTCTGGTTTTATATTTTTGTATTTTCTTTTTTGAAAAGTTTTATAAGAATGAAAAATCTTTTTGTGTTTTTATATTTTCTTTTATACATATGATACATAGGATATCTCATGAGTTACCACAATTACTCATCCTCTTCCTCTGTCAGACTCTTTAGTGTATCAGAAGACATGCTTTTCATACCCAGCTTTTCAACCAAGAAGTTGAATCTTTCTTGCGGCAAAGCTTTTGCGAAGATGTCTACAAGTTGATATTCGGTTCTGACAAAGTATAGCTCCACTACTCCATTCTCCACTTGTTCCTTAATAAAATAGTAGCGTACATCGATGTGCTTTGATCTAGAGTGTTGAACGTTGTTGCAGCATAGAGCAATAACACTCTTGTTTTCGCAGTACAGAGGAATCTTATTGAATTTAAACCCATAGTCTGTTATATGTGATCTCATCCAAAGAATTTGAGCACAACACCCAGATAAGGCAATATATTCAGCCTCTATACTCGAGATCGCAGTGCTCTTTTACTTCTTTGATGACTAGCTAACAAGTTTATCCCCCAGGAATTGTGCACTTCTAGCTGTGCTGCATCTAGTATCTTGACACCCGGTGTGGTCTGCATCTGCATATGATGTTAGAGTAATGCAAGAATCTTTCGAATAGCAAAGACCCATGGTTCCTTTCAGGTATCGAAAGATCCGCTTAACTGCATGTAGGTGCTTTTCGATAGGCTTTGCCTGATACTGGGCACACATGCACACTACAAATACGAGGTCTGGTCTGCTGGATGTAAGATACATTAAGGAACAAATCATATCACAGTAATCTGTAAGATCGACTGGTTTCCCCTATAGATCTTCATCTAGTTTACTTTTGTCCACCATAGGGGTGTCAACGGGATCACTAGATAGCATACCATATTTCTTTATTATTTCAAGAGCATAATTGGACTGGTTAATAAAGATGCCTTTGGGACTTTGAAAAATCTGAAGTCCTAGAAAGAACGACATTTTGCCCATCATCAACATCTTGAATTTAGAAGACATTATTTTAGCAAATTCATCACACATAGCAGGTTTAGTAGAGGCAAAAATAATATCGTCGACATAAATTTGTACCAATAAGATGACTCGACCTGCCCTTGTGAATAGAGTAGGATCGACTGCACCCTTGGAGAATTCTTGTGATAGAAGAAAACTAGGCAGCATATCATACCATGCGTGTGGGGCTTGTTTAAGACCATAGAGTGCCTTTTTAAGCCTGTACACGTGATTTTGCTTGTCTTGATCTATGAATCCTTTCGGTTGAGTAACATAAACCATTCGCATAGCTCGTCATTCAAGAAAGCCATTGTGACATCCATCTAATAGATTGTCATATTCTTGTTGGCAGCATTAGCAATGAAGATACGAATAGCTTCTAGTCTTGCAACAAGTGCAAATAACTCCTCGAAGTCTATCCCATCCTCTTATCTATATCCTTAAGCAACTAATCGAGCCTTATTTTTGAGTACACCGCCACACTCGTCTTTCTTAACTTTGAAGATCCACTTCAATTTGATTAACATAACAAGATCCGGACATGGTACTAATTCCCAGACTTGCAGTCTCTCGAATTCATGTATTTCTTCTTGCATAGCGTCAATCCAGGAGGTTCGAGCATTGCCTCTTTAAAATTCTTATGTTCAGCTGAAGTGAGAAAGGCATCGAAATAACACCACATGACGTCTGTTTTAAGTTGCTTTCTTATGGAGACAGATCAAGAAGGATCTCCAATCACATTTGCTAGTGGATGATTTTTAGTCCATTTACTAAGAAGTTTAAATGGAGTGTGGGATGGTCGCACATTAGATGACGATCCTTGATAAGTTGATTCTTCATGAAGTATTTCATGAAGTGGATCATCATGAAAATGTGGTGTTTTTGGTGATTCTTCAATACCTTGTGAAATAATTGGAGAGTGTTCTTGTTCTTGAGTTGATAAAGTGCTTGTACATCCTGTTCAAGAGAAGTAGATACAGGTGAACCGATTGGATTAGTTGGTCTTCGAGCAGCATCTGCAAGAACTAAGTGTTCCTGGAGTCATAACTTGAGGTGCGGGTCCTGAACTGAACTGTTCAGAAGCCATTGTTTTCAGCTCATCAAACGTGACATGAATTGTTTCTTGAATAAGTCAGGTTCATTTGTTGTAGATTCGAAAGGCTTTCTTTGCAGGAGCATACCCAACAAAAATACCAATATCAGCCTTCACTTTTAATTTACCTAAATCCTCACTATCATTTGTTGGATAACAAAAGGAACCAAAGACATGAAGATAGGATAAATCAGGTTTCTTGTATTTTTGCTTGATTCCTAGGATTTGACGAGGTTCTCAGCTGATTGTTTGTTTGTGGGAAACGAGAAGCAAATGTTGTGCTAAGAAACTCCATTTCCTTGTTCAAGCTAGATATGGGATCATCAGACGAATTAAAAGTGGGAACAACAAGTCTTGAATCCAACTCTGGAAAAGATGATTGTGGTTGTTGTTGATTAGTGGGAGCTTGATAGGATTGCTGTAAAACAGGTGCTTGAAATTGTTGTTGATGAACTGCTGGAGAAGGAGTTACAACTTGTGGCAAATATTATGATTGTTGAACAATTGGTGCATCATAAGAACATTGTGGTGCAGGAGATGTGTAGTATTGTTGAGAAGCAGAGGATAGCTGTGGATAATACTGGGTCGGGTTCAAACAAGCTAGAGAATTGGCAACTAAAGCAATTTGATCCAGATAGCTTTGTCTTGCTAAACTAACTTCATTGGCATGAGCTTCATGTTGCCTTAGATGTGCATAAAAGTGATCAAAGTTGGTGGTATGCATGTCTTTTGCTAATTTAACGTCCGTGACAAATTTGCCCCTTCAAATTGAAGGTGATTGACAAACTTTGTGTTGACTTGGAGTGGTTTCATTGTCATGCCAATGGTATGCATATCATTAATCAGCTGGGCAAACCTCATGTAATACGAATGAATTGTCTCTCCAGGCATAGAAGTGAATGTGTCAAAGTAATCATACAACTTAGACTCTCGCTCTTGCAATGATAACTCTGAACCTTGAATGAGTAATTTGACTCTATCCCAAATTTGCTTTGCATCTTCATTATGATTAACCAAATTGTAAATGTCTTGAGGTAAACCTTGCAAAACAAAGTTTGTTGCCGTGATATCAACTGATTCACGAATCTTTTCTTCATCTGTGAGATCAGTATAAGTTCGTGCTCAAATTGGTTGCTGGAGTGGTTTCAGTTCCGGGTTCAACAATGGTTCCATATTGGAAAGGTCTATTAAGTACAGAGTCAACAAGCAACTTTCCATTTGGCTTGCCTTTGATGTACAACAACATACGACTTGCCCATGAGCTGTAATTAGTCTTATCGAGCATAGGGGGATGGTTGTCAGCCCCGACAACAATGACATTTTTTCTAATGATAAACTCATTTTGAATTACTTGAACTGTTAATTAAGATTATTTGATCGATTCAGTGATTGATAAGAATTATGTTAAAGTGATGTTGTTATAAGTGATTTTGTCCTTGTTAGTTTACGGGATTTTACTAATCAAAGATAAACCGTAGAAAATAACTGTTTATGTTCTGATGTCACAAACCGCTATCCAATATCTGCATAAACTACGATCTCACTGAGTTACACAAACTGTGATTTCCAAAGAATGCATAAATCGTGATCTCAACTTAAAGCATAAACAGCGATCTCAAATATTTTCACAAACCGCAATTACATCTTAGTACATAAACCTCGATCTCAGATGAGTGTACAAACCGCAATCTTAGAAAAAAATTTGCCAAGGTTTCTTTTCCTAAGAATGTACTAAACCGCGATAGAAGAACTTAAACCTGTGAGTAACAAAAATTACGTAAACCGCGATCCTAATTATTACGTAAACCACGATCTGAGTATGACATAAACCGAGATCACAAGTAATACATAAACCGCAATCGAAACTTAATTTGGACAGAGTTTGGTTTCCTAAAAAATGTAATAAACCGCGAAGACTAGATAGCCTGTGAGTCACAACCCGCGAATGTCATAAACCACGACTATAATAAATGACATAAACCACAATTGCAAGAATTTACACAATCCGCGACCTGCAAACTTAAATCGCGAATCTTCAAACATAAACCTCTAATCTTCAAACATAAACCGCTAATCTTCAAACTTTTCAGAAAAACTCACTTTTAAATCACTTAAAACCATACTTTTTGACGTTTTTGATCCAAACTACTTGTACAACTAACTATATATAAGCTAGAACTAACTTAAAAACACAAACTTTAAGGTTTTCAAACACAAAAATTTAGTTTTCAAGAAAATAGTACACGAACTAAAAAAATTTTAAAAACCATGGGTTTTGATCTAGAAAACGCACATAAACTCACACAATCACCCCATGACGACTGATACCAGTTGATGATATTCACAAATAAGTAATCCTATGAGTAATCTAAGAAACTAGAGAGAGAAAGGAAGGTTGGACAAAGTGTAAAGAAAACCCAAAATAACTTAGAAAGAGAAAGTGTTTACACAAATGACCAACACCCTCTCCATGGGATGGAGAGGGCTTATATAGTACGCATATGGCCGGCTCTAAGGGCCTTTGGTGCCTTAGCCCTAGCCCGGTTAGCTTACGTTTAACCGAACGATTAATTACGAGCCACGAGATACAATATTCTCGATTCCTAACAATCTCCCCCTAAGGGAGGTCACTCCAAGTTACAAAATCTTAAGCCTAGCATTCTATGAATGTCTTCGTCTTTGCTCGTAGTCTTTAATATTTAATCTTTATCTTGTATCAACATTTAGTGAGCTTGATCTTGAGCTTGCTCCTACTTGCTTAATAAACTGTAATCTTGAGCTTCTTTGAGATCATCAGTCAAACATTCATCTCTTTGCATCATCTTGTAATCTTTTGCCTCCTTGTGATCTTATGACCTTCGGACTGACATGCTCATACTTTTCTTTTGTCTTGAAAGCTATAGTGTAATCTTCCTTGGATTGCTTCACCTTGAATACATAACGACTTCAAGGAAGACCTTTTAAGTATCAGAGTAGCGGAAGTATTGAATAACATATATTTGAGCTTTCATCATATCATTATATTCTTCGATTGAGTATGAGCATGCAGCTATGAACTTGACTTTGCTAGAACGAGGTATCTCCATCTCCATCTTTACATGAACCTGTAATAAAACAATTAGCAATATAGCTTGCGGACGAATATGGCTTTCTTATTCGCCCGAGTTTGGTTGGATTAACCTTTGGTTCTGTGAGGACCGACCTGTGATCAGGTAGATTCAAATTAAGAAGAATCTCTTTAACAGGATTTCCAGCAAAAGTATCGGATCTTCTAATGTGTGAACATCAAAATCACCTTACTTGCTTGTTCTCTTTATCGGAACGTCTCAAAGCAGACAGCACGATAAAAGTGAATTGGTTAGTTACTATCTTACCGATTAAGTCGTCAATTCATAATCTGGACCGAATCGATATCCAGTGTCACAAGTTTGATCCATATAGGATCTCATAAGTCACCTACCGCAGAGCTTGTTTGATGTTGGATCTGGAAGGATTTCTATCATCACTGTGAATACTTATGTATCACTCTGATGTTCTAGCAATATCACAAGGATAATGCGTAGGACTCTTACGATATTACTTGTTTTCACAGTGTGTGAAAAAACAACTATATTGGAATAGTGTCCTAGTAAGATTTATGGATGATCTCTTTATAGCTCTAGACTCGATAGTGCACTTTGGTTTTAGTAATCGGAGGCTGGAGCAGACTGCCACCTTTTCAATACATACTAACTCGGAGTGAGACAGTCGATAGAAATGTGTGTAATCTCCGTGAGAAATAAAACAAGAGTTTTTTGAGAGACCTTGAGTAGCTGGGGAGGGTTTTGCTTCGCATCACTTGGTTCATGGTGTCTATCTTCAATACCAGACAACAGCTTAGTGTTTCTGATAGCATATGAATTAACCCGGTTTTTGCCTAAGTATAAGGCGAGCTTCTTTCTTTTCACCCTTTATCTTTACTTTTTCTTTTTCATTCTTCAACCCCTTCAATGCTTACCAAGACTTCATCACTAACACCGTGTTGGGTTTGTTCTAGTGTTAGCTTTGTCTTAGTCCGCATTATTCCCCATTCTTACTTATACTCCTTTTGAATCATACCTAAGGACTTCTACACTATCTAATGGAATGCCCCTGGGTAGATTCCTCCAGTTCTGGCTGGATCATGGAACATATACCTAACCTTAACCACCTTATAACTCCATAAAATTAAATACATGGTCGGTCTATTGGTATTGCCACAGTTGCCACTAAAACCTCTTGCTCAAGTTCAAATGCATCGATTACCGAAAGCCTTTTACACATACAAGGGAGAAGCTAGCACTAGAGTCTCTTTAGATCATGTTTATTAGTTGCATAGTTTTAATCACATTTTCTCCCCTTATCTAAAATGTCAAAATCTTTTGATATTTGGGATATCAATTGATTAAGACAGTACGGGGAAAGATATTACTAATTAGTAAACTTATTTGGAACATATTAATGCTCCCCCTCAATTATAGAGGGAAGAATATAGTGTTAAGTACATATTTTGAAAGATTTTGAATTTAATGAAAAATTATTCAAGATAAGATATGAGATAGGACCTGACATGTTTTTACCAAGTATGACCGAGTCATACTATCCTCTGCAACAGTCGTCTGTCCGTCTCTGTGTTCCTTCCACCAACCAACATTTCTAAGTTTATCAGAATCCGTCTTTTGAGCAAGAGGTCGAACATGTTTGAACTTGAGCTTGTGTGGTTGGTGGTGTGGGTGTTGATGCTGTCTTTTTAGTAACCATTGAGATAACAGTGTCAATGAGTTGAGTTCTTTGGACAGTTGGGTCCTCTTGATGAATGGGAACATCCACCATTGATTGAATCTCGAGTTCAGCAGATGACAGAGTTAAACTGGTTTGTACATTTCCAGCTTGTTTCTTTGCAACTTCTGCATTAGCTTTGTTTTCCTCAGCTTTATTTTCCTCATCATTGGAGACGTCTTGAACTTCATTATCAGATCAAGAAAGTGAGTTGCTTGAGCTACCAGAATTGCCCTTTGGCTCATCGAAAACCTCTGGAATAATACCAGATCCTTCACTTGAACCTTTGGAAAGTTGTTAAATTTTGTAGTCAAGCATGCTTCTTCTTCTTTTAGAAGCTTCCATAGCTTCCCCCCGAACCAACAATCTTTTCTTAAGTAGATTCAAGGCTTTCTTCAAAGCGCATCAGAATAAGAATACCCGCACGAAGAAGTCTTGATGAATAAATCCCAAATTATCGAAGTACCCAATTTATCCCTTTCAAGAAGTTGAAACCATATCATCAAAGTCAATTAAGTCCTGGATGCGCGCACTTCACTCTTTAGGATAGTGATGATATGAATTGTAACACCAAAGTCAACTAAGTCCTGGATGTAGACAATTAAACCCTCTAAGTAGTCAAAATGATAACACCAAAGTCAACTAAGTCTCAGATGTAGACATTTCTTCCTACATAATACTGGCTATCTAAAGGAATCATCATACATATGTGTACCTCTTTTATCAAATATTTCTACTTCTTTGAGAATAAGCTAAGTCATTAATCGGTCGAGGAAATTGATGACATCAAATAACGTATATTTTATAGCATCATTTATCCCATGTTATTAACCCATTTTGTATAATTATTGCAAAGAATTGTTACTTAATCGTTTATATTTGAGAATTGCAGTAATTATGGAGTACGTGGTGAAAGTTAGCAAAAGGCGCGCATTTCGGAGCTTAAATGAAGATATTTTAAAGATTACTATTCTGAAGACCAATACGCCGTCTCCATCAAGGAAGATACGGCGTATCCGTGCCTGCACTCACCAAAGCACAAAGGGAAGAAGGATCAATACGACGTATCCAGAAGAAGTTCAATACGGCGTATTGCAATGATATAGTATGTGAAATATTCTGGAAGATATCAAACCGTGGTCCCATACTCAAGAACCGCAGTACGCATATCCATCCTTGGTTACGGACGTATCAAACGACTTCAGGACCCTATAAGTACAAACTCAAAAGATGTTTTAAGTGCTGAGTAGAAATCATATTCTCGATACCTAAACCACAAAAGTTGATTTTCAGAGGAGAAAAAGAGCAGAAGATGTCTTGCAACGCATTCCAATCCATAGAAGACAACGTGTAATTCCATATACTTTAGTAATCGTTCAGTTTTTGGTATCATTCGTTAACTCGTTTTAGGTTTTACTTGGCTTAATAATTAATTTTGCACTTGTATTTATTTTGACGCTTGAAGGGCTTATACCTTCGGGTATTAGCCATTATTAGAAGATCTGAATGTTGTGGTTATTGTTTAGTTCGTTTTTTCATTGATTATCTGTTGATATGTTTGTTTAATTGTTTTATAATTTATACTTGTTTACGTGCTTTTGTATGCGTACTATCATTCAACTGATGTTTGTGATACGGGACAGTAATATAGACGTAGGGGTTAGTCTTATATAATAGTGATTTTTACCATATAGAATCATAGGATCACAAATAATTGTCGCACTGCTAAATCCTGTGTCTAGAACGCTTCGGCTTAACTAGTTAATTTGATTATTGCCTTTGGTTTATTGACATGGTTGACTAGAGGAGAATAGATAATTCAACAAATACGTTCAGATTCCATTGGGATAGGTGGAAAGAGGACTATTATGTGTATAACTTGTCATTGAACGCAGTAAGTGGGTAAAGTCTCTATGATTGCTAGGTTTAAACAAGATTCACCATTGCTTTAATTCCCTAAGATTAGATTTATAATTAGTCAAAATAAGGGATGCTTTATGGGATGCTTTAATTGTGACAGAATTAATGTGTCTAGGTCATAGGAAGAAGTCCCGCCTAAGTCTTAAGAATAATATGCCACCTCGAGAGAAGAAATCATTGCACTTAATAAACAAACCAACGTTCTAATCGGATTAATAATGGTTAATACAGTTTTCTTATATTTGGATCGACCGCTCTTTGATCTTTTATAAATTAGCTTGCGTGGGTTAAAGTGTCTTGAATTGATTGTAGTCACTGACCAAACCCGTGCCAATCTCTTAGGCTGAAACCCCTTTTTACTTGTTAGAATTAGGATTAGGACTTACATAGGATTATCATAGGTTTGACATAGATTAGAATTAACTTAGATTAGATAAACCAAAATATAAATAAATTGATAGATTTAACCTCGCTTCAAGTGTTCGACACCCTACTTACCACGAATCTACCACCGACCGGGTACACTACCCGTTAAAGTGTCGTTTTTAGTTAAGTCGGCAAAATATAAATTTAAAACTTGAATCATAAAAATAAACACCACACAACGACAACATCAAGTTTTTGGCGCCGTTGCCGAGGAGTGAAAATTAATCTTGATTTTTATTTTATGTTTTGGTTTTTAGCATTAGATTAAATCTAACCCTTAGGAGTAGTGTTAATTAGATTAGTGTATATTTTTGTATATTTTGTATATTTGTTAGTTTAATTGTTTGCTTGTATATTTGTGTGTTTAATTGTTTGCGTGTTTAATTGTTTTGCTAGTACACTGTTCTGGTCGATAACTGAATATACGTATCCAATTCCATCGGATACGGCATATCTAACTTTCTGTCCAATACAACGTATTCATTTAAAAGATTAATACGGCGTATTCACTTCTATCGAATACGGCGTATCGATCATTTGATAAATTTCTTTGCCACTCTTGAACTTAAAGCTCAAATTTTTTTAACACCTTTTTTCTCGCTGGTTCTACTGATGATTTTCTGGTTATATTTCAGTTAAGAGTGACAAAGGTAATCAAAGGAGAGTTCGAGAAACTTGAGGATCTTAAGGTCAAAGATGTTTCACTCACTTACGATACATCACTTGAAGTTTTCAATAATGAATTCAATCGATTAAGCGGAATGGATGATGATTTATTCACATATGAAGTTGAAGTTGCTAACATCCTATGTGACTCAAACAAGGATGATGATTTGGAGCAAAGAATGTCGTATGAAACTGATGATGATACAGGATATGATCCATCTGATGTTGCATTTACTGAATGGTTGGGGTCAAAAAATTTTAACTACAAGACGATTGATCATTATACAAAGAAAGCGACATTGATTTAATGGATTAGAGGAGATGATGAAGTGGAGCTCATAGATGAAGAATTTTCTGATAATGAAGATAAAGTTGCTGAAGTCTTTAGGATCGATACTAATATATTTGATTTTGAGACACCTATGTGCAAGACCTTCAAAGAATTTAACTATCTTTTACAAATCGATCCAGACTTACTTACTAAGGACATTGAGGGATTCAAGACTTATGATGAATATAAGGATGATTGGATCTATGAATGGAACAAAGATATACCATGGGTTGATGAGAAACCATGGACTGAAGCTGGAGTTTGGACATAACCGAAACCAGTCAAACATACTTGCAAGCCTTTCAACTATAAAATTGGGTGTTTGGAATGGTCAACCTGTAGTTGGAGAGAGGATGGATACTATAATAGAGGTAATTTTACCGGAGCTTACCATATTGGAAACTCGCTTCATTACCAAGACCTTGAATGGTATGAGGCTCTGGAAGATAACGAACTAAAAGATGAAGCTTTAAGGAACAAAGTTATCATGGAAGGTTTAATTAGTGATGATGAATCAAGCAATGATTTTTGGAAAAGCTGGAAGAGCCATGAGATTAACTGCCACGATTATGATGAAGGGGAATATGAAAACGAAACTCATAAAGAAGGACGTGAGTTATGTGGTATCAAAACTCATGAGGTGCCGGTTTGCCAAATTAAAAGATACAAGATGATCAAATACTCGTTCAATGATGAAGAAGAATATGTTGCTGTAAAAGAAGACGAATACGACGATCTTACAAACACAAGTAAAGAGGCCCGCCGAGCTTACCAAGAAATCTTTCGGATGATGGACGAAGGATGGATGGTGACACGCACCGAGTGAGAAGCTGAAGAAAAGTATAACTTAAAGACTTCACTGTAAACAAAAGTGCTTCCCGGGAGACAACTTGAAATGTTATTTAATTTTGTTATCGAGTCTGTCTTCCCAGAGATCAATACAGTGTATCCGTTCCATACCATATGGCATATTGATTGTCTAGACGTTATCAGTCTTTATTTTTTATGCACTTTAAAATCATTATTGTCAGTTCTGTAAATACGGCGTATTCATGCACATGATACGACGTATTCAACAGACTGACCCGTGTTTAGATAATTTTTACAGGTTTCTCAATACGGCGTATTCCAGTTAATGGATACGGCGTATCGATCTCCTGTACAGTTTGTTTAGTTTAGTTTAAATTAACCGTAGCTACCAAGATAAGAATGCATGTTTTTTCTACTTTACACATGACCTCGTGAAAGAAAATATCGACGAATATTGATGGAGAATTTGCAAATCTGGATATCCTGAAGTATTGGAGTCTTAAAACTTCAAGGCGGCTGTTCAACACGTAATCTTGCTCAATAAAGCTACATGGAGAATCTACCGAGCAAACATCAGGGGAGTTTCTCATTCTAATTCTTTTTAATTCCCGTATTTTTAATGTTTTATCTATACAACGAGGACGTTGTATAATTCAAGTGGGGGATGTGAATTAGGATGTTTACTTGTCCTATTTTCACACTAAAATGCTTAAATTATGCTCAAATTTAAAAAAAATTCAAGCATACGTTTGTAAAACTACTTGATACATAACCCGCACACAATAACCCTTGTTAGATATTGTGAGGATTTAACCTTTTATTTTCCAAATGTTTACCCAAATTCCTTAAAATATGAGTGTGCCGGTGATGTTGTAGACTTTAGAACTTGGCTTGGTATATCACTCGAGACCACAGTGATGAGTATTATGGATTTAATTGGAGTAACTTGTTTAAATTGGTAAATTTTTAGGATTACACCCAAATCGCCTTTCCATGTTATTTATTAACTAACTACACCGGTTAGTTAACCTCCCGTTTAAACCCTTTGTTTACTCTCACTTTAAGAGTAAGATTCCCTTAGAACAACTCGTAGAGCCAATCCTTTAGGAATTACACCAACTATTTATTTCGTTACACCCTTGCACCTTAACCTACCCTGTTAGATTACGTTTAATTTACAGTTGCTAGTTGCTTAAAGTGTAAAGTTTATATTTCCCGAGTCTTGTGTCATTTTCTATCTTTGGTGCGGTTGGAAATTTTCACATTGCAAATGGGAATGTATATTAGTAGTCAAAACTTATGTGATTTTACTACCATCATAATTATTGGTGAATCCAAAGAATGAAGAAACTATCAAAGGAATTATCCAAAATTATTATGATCGTGAAGATGGTGAAACTACACCGAGAATTGAGGTACTATTTAAAAAAATCGAAAAAATGAGAAAAATTGTAACAAAAAAGGAAGGAAAGTTTGAAGATAATTGTTTCACAACTACCGAAGGAATTACACGAATGATTGATTATTCGTTGATACGCAACAAAAATCAACGATGTAAAGTATTGTACAAAGTGGAAGATATCGCCACTTGCCTTTTAGAGTATGTAAAGTTTTGGGATAATTGGGAAGTTGACCGTTACGGGAACGCCAACTTAGGTTGTAGTTTTTTTATCGATGATCAAGACGTTGTAAATAGTTGTGTCTTTATTATGGTAACGGTCGGGAAAAGTGTCTAGCAACTTGTACTTTAGGCTTAATCTATTTGTTTCTTGATTTTTATTTAACAACAATTTACTTCCCTCTCACCTAATGATAAGCCGCTGGTTTTACGCAAATGAGGACTTGTTCGAGCGTGCATGTCTATTCCGTCATTACGGCCATGTATGCATGTCTCAGCTGCCTCGTTGGTTTACGACTTTTGGTGAAAGTTAGAAGGTTCCTACCCTATATCATTCTTCATCCTAACCGTTGGTTAAATTCGAATGGGATGTGATCGAACACACATGTCTATTCAGTCTTTACGGCCATGTATGTGTGCTTCAGCTGCCTTGTTGGAGTGGTACTTCTGGTGAAAGATTGTAGAATGATCAAACCGTAAGCCTTTCCATACAAAAACCCATATTTACCTTTATAAACTTGTTACTCCTTGGCTTTAGTGGTGGAGATGTGTATCCTTGCCAAGCTTATGATAGAATACTCGTCATGACCGAGCAATTGAGCGAATTAGTTACATGTTACCACATAGATTAGTTGAGTGATTTGAGTGTTTTCATCTTTCTATTTCATGAATTATTTGGTTGTGTACTTGTAATAGATCGAATAAAACTTTAACAGAAAATATCCTTAGGGATACATTTTTATAAACTTCAAAAGGCTACTTGAGGACAAGTAGGATTCAAGTGGGGGGATATTTGATGACATCAAATAACGTCTATTATTATAGCATCATTTATCCCATGTTATTAACCCATTTTATATAATTATTGCAAAGAATTGTTACTTAATCGTTTATATTTAAGAACTGCAGTAATTATAAAGTACGTGGTGAAAGTTAGCAAAAGGCACGCATTTCGGAGCTTAAATGAAGATATTTTGAAGATTACTATTCTGAAGACCAATACGCCGTATCCAATCCCTTGGATACGTCGTATCGAACCGACTTCCAGACCCTATAAATACAAAAACTCAAAAACGAGTTTTAAGTGTGCTAAATTATATTCTCGATACCTAAACCATAAAAGTCGATTTTCAGAGGAGAAAAATATTAGAAGAGGTCTTGCAACGCATTCCAATCCATAGAAGACAATGTGTAATTTCATATACTTTAGTAATCGTTCAGTTTTTGGTATCATTTGTTAACGCGGTTAGTTTACCTTGGCTAAATAATTGCTCTTGTATTTATTTTGACGCTTGAAGGCTCATACCTTCAGGTATTATCCATTATTATGAAGATCTAAATGTTTGGTATTGTTTATCAATTTATACTTGTTTACGTGCTTTTGTATGCGACCTATCATTCAACTGGATCTAGTGATACGGACTAAGTAATCTAGAGTCTGGGATAGCTCTCCATATAGTGATTTATACATCTAGAATCATAGGATCACAAATATTGTCATGCTAAATCTGTGTCTAGGATACGCTTCGGGCTTAACTAGTTAATTGGATATTGCCTTTGGTTTATTGAACGTGTTGACTAGAAGGTGAACCTAGATAATTTAACAAATAACGTACTGATTCTATTGGATAGTTGGACAAGTGGACTACTAGTGTATAAATTTCCATTAAGCAGTAAGGGTGTAAAGTCTCTATGAGCTAGGGTTTAACAGATCACCATTACTTTAATCCCTAAGATAGATTATAATCAGCAAATAAGGATGCTTTATGCGGATGCTTTAATTATGACAAAATTAATGTGTCTAAGTCTTAGGAAGAAGTCTCGCCCAAGTTTTAAAAATGATATGCCACCTCGAGAGAACAAATAATTGCACTTAATAAACAAACCAACGTTCTAATCGGATTAATAATGGTTAATATTGTTTTCTTATATTTGGCTCGATCGCTCTTTGATCTTATGTTAATTAGCTTGTGGGGGTTAAAGTGTCTTGAATTGATTGTAGTCACCGACCAAACCCATGCTAGTCTCTCAGGCTGAAATCCCTTTTTACCTATTAGAATTAGGATTAGGACTAACATAGGATTAACATAGGTTTGACATAGATTAGAATTAACTTAGATTAGATAAAACAAAATATAAATAAATTGATAGAGTTAACCTCGCTTCAAGTGTTCGACACCCTACTTACTACGAATCTACCACCGACCGGGTACACTGCCCGTTAAAGTGTCGTTTTTGGTTAAGTCGATAAAATATTAATTTAAAACTTGAATCATAAAAATAAACACCACACAACGACAACATTAAGTTTTTGGAGCCGTTGCCGATGAGTGAAAATTAATCTTGATTTTTATTTTATGTTTTGGTTTTTAGCATTAGATTAGATCTAACCCATAGGAGCAGTGTTAATTAGATTAGTGTATATTGTTGTATATTATGTATATTTTGTATATTTGTTAGTTTAATTGTTTGCTTGTATATTTGTGTGTTTAATTGTTTGCGTGTTTTATTGTTTTGCTAATATACTGTTCTAGTCGATAACTGAATACGGTGTATCCACTTCCATCGGGTACGGCGGATCTAACTTTCTGTCCAATACATCGTATTCATTCAAAAGAGTAATACGACGTATTCACTTCTATCGAATACGGCGTATCGATCATTTGATAAATTTCTTTGCCACTCTCGAACTTAAAGCTCAAATTGTTTTTAACACCTTTTTTCCTGCTGGTTCTACTGATGATTTCTGATTATATTTCATTTAAGAATGACAAAGGTAATCAAAGGAGAGTTCGAGAAACTTGAGGATCTTAAGGTCAAAGATGTTTCGCTCACTTACGATACATCACCTGAAGTTTTCAATAATGAATTCAATCGATTAAGCAGAATGGAGGATGATTTATTCACATATGAAGTTGAAGTTGCTAACATCCTATGTGACTCAAATAAGGATGATGATTCGGAGCAACGAATATCGCATGAAACTGATGATGATATGGGATATGATCCATCTGATGTTGCATTTACTGAATGGTTAAGGTCAAAAAAACTTAACTACAAGACGATGGATCATTATACAAAGAAAGCGTTATGGATTTACTGGATTCGAGGAGATGATGAAGTAGAGCTCACGGATAAAGAATTTTTTAATAACGAAGATGAAGTTGCTGAAGTCTTTAGGATTGATACTAATATATGCAAGACCTTTAAAGAATTTAACTATCTTTTGCAAATCGGTCCAGACTTACTTACTAAGGACATTGAGAGATTCAAGACTTATGATGAATATAAGGATGATTGGATCTATGAATGGAACAAAGATATACCATGGGTTGATAAGAAACTATGGACTGAAGCTGGAGTTTGGACAGAACCAAAACCAGTCAAACACACTTGCAAGCCTTTCAACTATAAAACTGGGTGTTCGGAATGGCCAACATGTAGTTGGAGAGAGGATGGATACTATAATGGAGGTAATTTGCTCGAAGCTTACCATATTAGAAACTCGCTCCATTACCAAGACCTTGAATGGTATGAGGCTCTAAAAGATAGCGAACTAAAGATGAAGCTTTAAGGAACAATGTTATCATGGAAGGTTTAATCAGTGATAATGAATCAAGCAATGATTGTTGGAAAAGATGGAAGAGCCATGAGATTAACTACCACAATTATGATGAAGGGGAATATAAAAACGAAACTCATAAAGAAGGACGTGAGTTATATGGTATCAAAACTCACGAGGTGCTAGTTTACCAAATAAAAAGTTACAAGATGATCAAATACTCGTTCAAAGATGAAGAAGAATATGTTGCTGCAAAAGAAGACGAATACGACGATCTTACAAACACAAGTAAAGAGGCTCGCCGAGCTTACCAAGAAATCTTTCGGATGATGGACGAAGGATGGATGGTGACACGTACCGAGTGAGAAGCTGAAGAAAAGTCTAACTTAAAAACATCGCTGTAAACAAAAGTGCTTCCCGAGAGACAATCAGGAATGTTATTTAATTTTGTTATCAAGTCTGTCTTCCCAAACATCAATACAGCGTATCCGCTCCATACCATATGACGTATTGATTGTCTGGACGTTATTAGTCTTTATTTTTTATGCACTTTAAAAATATTATTGTCCGTTCTGTCAATATGACATATTCAACAGACTGACCCGTGTTTAGATACTTTTTACAGGTTTCTTAATACGACATATTCCAGTTAATGGATACGGCGTATCGATCTCCTGTACAGTTTGTTTAGTATAGTTTAAATTAACCGTAGGTACCAAGATAGGAATGCATGTTTTTTCTACTTTACACAGGACCTCATGAAAGAAAATATCGACGAATATTGATAGAGAATTTACAAATCTAGAAATCCTAAAGTGTTGGAGTCTTGAAACCTTAAGACGGCTGTTTAACACGTAATCTTGCTCAATAAAGCTACATAGAGAATCTACCGAGCAAACATCAGGGGAGTTTCTCATTCTAATTATTTTTAATTCCCATATTTTTAATGTTTTATCTATACAATGAGGACGTTGTATAATTCTAGTGAGGGATGGGACTTAGAATGTTTACTTGTCCTATTTTCACACTAAAATGCTTAAATTATGCTCAAATTTAAAAAAATTTCAAGCATACATTTGTAAAATTACTTGATACATAACCCACACACAATAACCCTTGTTAGATATTGTGAGGATTTAACCTTTTTGTTTCCAAATGTTTACCCAAATTCCACAAAATATGAGTGTACCGGTGATGTTGTAGACTTTAGAATTTGGCTTGGTATATCACTCGAGACCACAGTGATGAGTATTATGGATTTAATTGGAGTAACTTGTTTAAATTGGTAAATTTTTAGGATTACACCCAAATCGCCTTTCCATGTTATTTATTAACTAACTACACCGGTTAGTTAACCTCCCGTTTAAACCCTTTGTTTACTCTCACTTTAAGAGTAAGATTCCCTTAGAACAACCCGTGGAGCCAATCCTTTAGGAATTACACCAACTATTTAATTTCTGGATTTGGTACATTAGCGTTTAGTTTAGGTGGTATATTTTTCTTAGGAGGCACTACTTTTGTTAAAGTGATCCTAGTTAAAGGGCATGAATTTCCAACTATAGTGAAATTCCTACCTGTAGGCACCTACCTATATCCAACACTAGAATATATTTTTCTAGTTGGTTTCCACGTTTTTTTCTTTTTGCTCTTAGCAGATTTAGATTTCACAGATTTAGATTTAACACGAGCATTCACAACAACAAGATAATCACAAACACATTAATCATGAATAGCATCAAACATACATTCATGGCAGGTAGCACAAACAAGTTCAGAATTCGCATTCAACACAAAATGCTTAATATTTTCACTACAGACTGTTTTAGAAATACGATTCACATTATTCAAACTAGACTTAGCAATCCTAGGTTGGTCTTCTACTTTATTTTTCTTCTTGTTCCTACATGAAGTTTGCGGGATCCTATCATTATGTGTATTGCTCCTAGGATTTGATCCTCTAGCTTCAGCAGAACAGCTTACTCCTGTAGAAGGTGACATAGAATTGTTAGTGGTCTGTTTTTCCTGTGGCTTTACCTGTTTGTGTGTGTTATCATTTGATGTTGCATATGATTATGCAAACCTAACTTTCCTAGTCCTGTTCATTGGTGTGACACCAACTAACTTATCACTTACATGTTTTATACTAGGACATGTAGCACTAACATAGACAAGCAATTCCTGAATGTGTGTGACAAACTTACAGGCAGAGGCTAAGTTACTATCTAAAGGCCTTAGTTCTTTAGCATCTTTGACGATTTCACGAAGTATATCAGCATTTGCTTGTGTATGCTTAAGATAGTCTACATGTGCAGCCATATTATTCTTTATGCAAGAGGAAAGAGGTGGCAAATCTAATTTATAAACTTTTGAAGTAACCAAATTCGAATTATGCACATTTTGAATACTTTCAATAATATTCTTTCTTTTTAAGTTCGCAATGTGTTCCTTTAGTTTCGCAATCGAGACATTCTTAGCTTCTAGCTGAGCTTGCAATTCATTTATTATGAAAAAAAAAAATCCTTAAATGAGCATCCTAATTATGAGATGGTCTGTTATTTTAAAAACTTTCTTTGTTTTGTTGTAATTTAATTTTAAGAGAAATACACCGATTTTTAAGTCGAGAACATCTTTTTGAAAGTTTGTTGTAAACAGCCTTTTCAATCATAGCGTTCTTGTTAGCAAGCTTAGTCTGAAGTTTCAAATTCTCTTCATATTCATCCACAAAACTTTGTTCCATGGATTTATAATCATTAATGGCAGCTAAAGAGTTAATAGCAGTATGCACAAGATCTTGAGATATAAGCAGCTCCATTAATTAATCATTTTCATGTTTTAACCGGTGTAAAGCAGAATTATCATAAACAAGAGAATTATTATTCGCAGGTAAAACATTATCATGATGATCATTAGCATGCATTACAATATTCATAACATCTTGACAAATAATATGCTCTAGAAGACGATCATTATCAAGACTTAATTCCTTTTTCTCAATCTCAAAATACTTCTTATCTATAGAACATTTGGCAACCTCTGTTTTCTTTAGAGTAAAAATGGCTTTCATTTCTTTGAGTTCTTTTTGAAGACCGTGTTCAAACATATGAAAATATTATTTCAAAGTTTGAGCAAAAGGTTTGACATCTTTTTCAAAAGCCCCTTTTATACGTCCAACCCCCCAAGATCCTATTCTATTTCTAGATATTTTGGTGTGAAAATTTATAGTTTCATCAAATTTATTAACATGTTCTCTCATTTTGTGAAAACTATCTTTTACCAAACTGATTGATGGAAGTTCACGAGGAATTTCCTTCTTTAAAACTGGTTCGGATGGAACAGGTGGTTTTGCAACAACGAGTTGTGAAATAGGTAACCAATATGCCTGTTCTGCAGACAGTTGAGTTTGAGGCACAAAATGCTTCGCAAAATGTTCAGATAATTTATTTAAAGACACGTAATCAATGGGTTTAAGATTCACTTTGTGCTTCTTTAAGTTTGGATCATCTTGTTTTGCTAGCATTTTTAACCTACTTTCTTCAGCTAATTCTAAGGTTTACCCAGTATCAGTTACAGATAATGCAACATGTGTCTTAACAATAGTATTGCCATCATACAAAACAGGTACTTTTCGTCGAGCTTGAGAGAGATAAAAAGGATTTTGATAACCAAGTGTTGTTTTGTGACTTTTATCATTAAAAACTTGAGGTTTTGTTAACATATGCATCGTTTGCGTGGACTGTCCCATTTTATAAACCACATTGTCTAAAGATTTATTTTTCTTTTGTAAATCAATGACTTCGTCAAGATATTTATCTTCCTTTTGCTTAGACTCCTTTTTCAAACATTCAATAGTTGTTGAAAATGTCTTATGACTTTCAACTGTTGCATTGAGTTGTAGTTTTAATGAGTGTATCTGTTTTTTAAAATCTGCAACCTTTGCATTTCTTTCAATAGTGACCAGCCTTAATTGACCATCAATATACTTTTCTCTATCATTTAAATTAAACTTTTGTCTTTGTTCAAAATTTTTGACTTGTTCTTTATATCTTTCAAGCTCGGCAGTAAAAGTTTAATTTATTTCTTTATTTTCTTGCTGCACCTTATTACATTGTGCAACTCGACTAGACATTTCTTTAATGACAGATATTAAAAGTTCATCTTGTTGTGTAGACGAACTAGTGCTTTAAACAACCAGAGTTTCAGTTTCTTATAAATATTGTTCATAAGAAATGATATTACTATCACTGGTTATGTCAATTTTTAGGGTATTATCAAAAAATGGTTGTTTAGAATACTGGTTTGCTTGAAAAGTTTGAGAACTCATATCATTTTCTATGTTTGTGTCATGAAATGGTACCTCTAAAAGAAAGTCTGAGTCATAGGAAGAAAGATTGCCCATGACAACTACCTTAGCCGAGGGAACATCATCACAATTAGAATCAAAAGCATAAAGATCACCAGTTTGAAACGCTGCCGGTGTTAGGATTTCCTAAGATGCTTGAGTTGGAAGGATTGTATCCCTTTTGTTTGCTAAGAATGCCAACTATTCTGGATCCAAATAAGCTCATGATTCCAAAGCTTCTGTTAGCAACATCTTTTCATTAAACCATGATGAATTCTTGGGCCTCTTTGGTTTGGTACACTGTTGAGCAAAATGGCCTTCTTCTTGACAATTATAACATTTAACCGCCCTGAGTTGAACTACAACACACTTACCTGTTATCACCCAGATATGTAGTAGTTATCCTTGCCCCTAATTGTTAGCCTTCTCGCCCTGTGTCTGTGTCCCGCATGTACTATTCTGAACGGTAACTCTTCCATCCTGAATTGTTGCTTAATTCATAGGATTAGACGAGGTTCTCAGCTGATTGTTTGTTTTTGGGAAACGAGAAGCAAATGTTGTGCTAAGAAAGGCCATTGCCTTGTTCAAGCTAGCTATGGGATCATCAGACGGATTAAAAGTAGGAACAGCAAGTCCGAAATCCAACTCTAGAAAAGATGGTTATAATTGTTGTTGATTAGTATGAGCTTGATAGGATTGTTGCAAAACAGTTGCTTGAAATTGTTGTTGATGAACTGCTAGAGAAGGAGTTACAACTTATGGCAAATATTGTGATTGTTGAACAGTTGGTACATCATAAGAACGTTGTAGTGCAGGAGATAAGTAGTATTGTTGAGAAGCAGAGGATAGCTGTGGATAATATTGAGTCGGGTTCATCAAGTTAGAGAATTGGCAACTAACGCAAGCTGATCTGGATACCTTTGTCTTGTTAAACGAACTTCATTGGCATGAGATTCATGTTGCCTTGGATGTTCATACCAGTGATCAAAGTTGGTGGTATGCATGTCTTTGTTAATTTGACGTCCATGACAAATTTTCTCCATTCAGGTTGAAGATGATCGATAAACTTTGTGTTGAGTTAGAGTGGTTTCATTGTCATGCCAATGGTATGCATATCATTGATGAGCTGGGTAAACTGCATGTAATACGAATGAATCGTCTCTCCAGGCATAGAAGTGAATGTGTCAAAGTCATCATACAACTTAGACTCTTGCTCTTGCAATGATAACTCTAAACCTTAAATGAGTAATTTGACTCTATCCCAAATATGCTTTGCATCTTGATTATTATTAACCAAATTGTAAATGTCTTGAGGCAAACCTTGCAAAACAATGTTTGTTGTCGTGATATCAACTGATTCACGAAGCTTTTCTTCATCTATGAGATCAGTGTAAGTTCGTGCTCTGACTGTTGCTGGAGTGGTTTCAGTTCCGGGTTCAACAATGGTTCTATATTGGAAAGGTCCATTTGGTACATAATCAACAAGCAACTTTCCATTTGGCTTGCCTTTTAATGTACATGATGCAGGCCTAAGTGTTGAAGAACGAGCCCTTTTGTTTCTAAAGGCACAAGACCGTGTGAAGGAAAAGGCCTAGAAGTTTCGTGATGCATAGTCAAAGTCAAAACATTGACTTTCTTTAACTTTATTTAAGTTTTTTGTTTGGCAATAAACTTTGATTAGGAAAGTATTTAATTTCAATCAATTATAAATTTAGAGAGATAGAGAGAAAGTCAAATCAATCTTTATTTAGATTGATTCTAGTTTTCCTATAAATATAGAGTCTTTTCTTTGTATTGGATATCTTTGAGTTTTAATAATAAAAGCTTTGCTTTGTTCTTGGCGGTTTGCTAAGATTCTCTTAATAATCGGTATTCGTTTGAATCAACGATTGTTGGAGTTTGCCTGATTATCGGTATTCGTTTGAATCAACGATTGTTGGAGTTTGCCTGATTATCGGTATTCTTTTGAATCAACGATAGTTGGAAGAATTGTTTCTGGGTATTCGTAGAATCAACAGATCCAATTTGTTATCTCTTTATTTCGCTACATCAGTTGGTATCAGAGCCGAAGTTCCTGTTAAGATGCCTCCAAGAAAGAATAGGCCCCTCACTGAAGCCTATGAACAAGAATTTGAGCAGCGTGTTATGGCAAGAATAGAGGAGCGATTGTATCAGTTCGTTGATCAATTTGCTGATCGAATGAATGACATGATGAATCTAAGAAGACACGGGGATCGTAACGGACAGAGAAGTAAAGGCGAAGAGTCAGAAAATCTGTTCTTTAAAGGTGATGGTTCTTCTTTGTCTGCTAAACCTGAAGAATGGGAATATGATGGTGTGGTTGATGATGATTATGAAGAATCCCCAGTATTCGATGATGATCAATTTGATGATGATTATGAAAGACCCCCAGTATTTGATGATGATCAATTTGAAGAGGAGTTGGAGATGTTAGATGATGCTTTTGTGCTAATTGGGAAAGAGGTGGCTCCGGATAGCAAAATTCCTGAGGCTAGGTTTCATTTACATAAGGAATTTTGTGGTGGTTTCATAATGAGTTGCCTGGCATAGATCCGCCTTATGTGTGCATCCAACTGCCATTTTGGATTTGGAGTCTTAGTTTACAATTTCCTAACATGGGGGAGAGTGAGGATTTGCGTAGGCAGGTTAAGGATTTGGTTTCTAAGGGTTACGTTTGTGAAAGAATGAGCCCGTGTGCTCAACCACGTAGACCTCTTGATTTAATGTCTCTTTATGTTTTTGGTTCTGTTCCTGAGAAAGTGCATGATTTTGTTGAAGGTTGCCTTATCATGGTGATTCATCTGATGATGATCTTGCTGGAAATTCAAGGACGAATTTTGTCTATCCATGGAGGGGAATGATGCAAGGCCTAAGTGTTGAAGATACGAGCCCTTTTGTTTCTAAGGCACAAAGACCCGTGTGAAGAAAAGGCCTAGAAGTTTCATGATGCATAGTCAAAGTCAAAACATTGACTTTCTTTAACTTTATTTAAGTTTTTTGTTTGGCAATAAACATTGATTAGGAAAGTATTTAATTTCTAATCAATTATAAATTTAGGATTAGGAAAGTCAAATCAATCTTTATTTAGATTGATTCTAGTTTTCCTATAAATATAGAGTCTTTTCTTTGTATTAATGTAATATATCTTTGAGTTTCTAATAATAAAATCTTTGCTTTGATTTGGCGGTTTGCTAAGATTCTCTTAATAATCGGTATTCGTTTGAATCAACGATTGTTGGAGTTTGCCTGATTATCGGTATTCTTTTGAATCAACGATAGTTGGAAGATTGTTTCTGGTATTCGTTGGAATCAACAGATTCAATTTGTTATCTCTTTATTTCACACTACATCAGTACATCAACATACGACTTGCCCATGAACTGTAATTAGTCTTATCGAACATAGGGGGATGATTATCCGCCCGGCATACATATGTCATTTTCTGCTATTTGTTTGGTTTTGTAATAGTACGATATTTATCTATACATTTTCTTTCATGTTTTGTGATGACAATCATGTAACTTATAAACACATAACGTAAAGTGCTTAAGTTACTCGTGATCAACAAATCATCAATGCATTTGACACGCAACATCTCTTGATTGTCTCAAGTCTGCTCAACGAAGTTTGCTCTGGACATTAATCACTTTAAGGTATGAATAAATAAATGCTTAATTTATTTTATGATCAAAGGAATTTTTATTTAACCTCACATTTTTTATAAAAATCTCACAAATATTTTTATAACTTTTTCAAAATATTTTTAGGTTTAAAAGAAATATTTTATTCAAAATAAATATTTTGAATTCAAATTTTCTACCTAAAAACGGCTAGAAATGTTCCAGAAAACACCTCCCCTGAAAAAGACAAAAAAGAGAGCATCCTAGTCTAGCTACCCCCCCTTAAAATTAAAGGGACCGGCATATGAATTAAGGGGACCGACCAAACAAAAAGGCTCTCCAGTTTGCCTATAAATATTGGACTATTCCCCACTGGTTTCCAACCTTTTGCACCTTTTCTTTCTGTCCCAAATCAGTTTATACATCTCACACATATTCTAAAAACCTTTAATCATGTAATCATAAGCATTTGTTTCCAAGTGATTCAAGCTTATTTCTTAAAGTGCAAGAGAAGAACTCTCGCTATCATCAAGATACGATGATATGTAGTTTAGTTAGTGCATTCGTGACATGTCTTACATTCACAATGTATAGATCGAGTCCATGTATTCTAAACTTGTGTAATAGTAAGATCATGGTGATCATGGTATGTATAGTTTTAAACCAACAAAACACCCAGCAAACCTATTGTCAACACCTTCCCTTTCCATTCACGCTCATACTTCTTCGTTTATGTTCCCTCCTGAAATCATCCTTATCATTAACATTTAGTTCGATCTAAAGTCTTACGATAATGTTTATTCTTAAACACTCCAAACATGAAAAGCATACATAATGCTTAACAAAGAAACCTTGAGGATTTAGGAATCTCTCAATACAACCCTTAGTCTATTCAAAATCCATATCATCATCTTGGTTAGATGATGATACCATAAGGAACATGTCGAACAAAATACGTTCATACTCCTTATCCAAATGACATCTTGGAAGATGTCATTCTTGTTTATTAAAGTCGGTATTATACCGAAGGGTGTTGGTCAAGTCTTAGTCCTTAAGCATGTGCCGGTCAAACCTTATCATTGGTTCCTAAACATTCTCATGTCTTAAGTATACGTCATGATTCCTTTTATCATGGATTTAGGTTGTTGTTATTAAAACAACGATTGCATGTGTCTAGGTTTTAAATTTTCTTTTAAAATATCATAGTTTAGAGTGCATATATCTAAGACATGCATGTCTTGTTCCCTGTTAGTGTATTGCTATATATACATATCTATCATCGTTATTATATATATGTGCACTTTTCTACTAATTTTTTCTTTTGTAGCACACTTCCGTAGCTTGATTTCTTGGTGCCCCAAACAAGGAGGAGCATACACCGAGGGGGAGTTGCAACCGTTATAACATCTACACATTTATTGATATGTGTATTTCACCCCTATCAGGAGCCACGTCGCTCTAAATTTCAAAACAAATGGTTTTAAAAATAGAGCACGATCCATGTATCAAATTACCCATGAAGGGGTATTAAATATGAAAGTGTTTTGTTGCTTAACTTGTATTAGTTTTGTTGTTAAGTACACTTATTATACTAGCTCGAAGTAAAAATGATGCTTAAAATAAGTATTTTATGTTCGGTATCAAACTCAGTAGGTTCTACATCTTTTCATTAAGTCACTAAATGATTTTGTACAAAAATAGTGAATCTGTGTCAGGTGCCGGTCCCCTTATCTCCAATGGCCGGTCCCCTTATCTCCAATGGCCGGTCCCCTTAATTAGGGTGCCGGCCCCCTTATATTTAAGGAACCATCTGTCTGATTCGACAGATTTTCAGAAACTTTAAAAATTCATATAAAATCAACCGTAAGTCCGTAGAAGTCGTGCCACCCGTTATTTTGAAGATAATCGAGCCTACTTTCATATAAAAATACTTTCAAGTATTTATCTCAAACTTAAGTAAGTCAGAAAGGAAAAATACCATTTATTGTCCAAAACGTTGAGTCTCGTTTTAACGTAAAACTTGTATTTTATCTTTTTCTTTCGAGTCAGACATTTCTAGTCGGTATATCTTTGAAAAATGACATGATTAACTTTCAAAAATATTAAAATTGGTTAGTTTTTGAAATGCAGAAGAAACTAATTCGTTTTCAAACAAAATCGAGCTAAGTATACATTGTTGTATCTAATACATAAAACCATGACAAGTACTTTTATGTGTTATGTTATATGATTATGTGCACTTCTTTATGTCTTAATTTTGTTAATAGAAAATATTAAATGATCATTCCTATTTGAAATTTAGCTAATTGAATATCCAAGCACATGTGCCATGTACATTATTCGTTTGTAGCTAGTTTTTCGGATTATGCCTAACTAGAACTTATCCTTGATTTCTTTTACTAAGTTGCGAAATTGTATTTGCATTGCATATAGGCATAGATCACTTAATTTACAAATGTTACATAAACATCTTGTAAATCTTTTCGAGTATGGGAATATACTTAAGAATAAGAGTTTAATAACTTGTCAAATATATTATTAAATGTGTTAAAACTAGTCACCTAAATATTTCTAACGATTTAATTTATTTTCAACAATACGTTTAAATATTTTCAACAACTTGCTTTGTTTGACATTGGGTTGGTTAAACAAAAGAAAAAATTGTATTAATACATTAGTAACTAAAAAAAGAGAATGCTTGTGCTGGCATGTTCTAACATTACACACATTAATTATATTTTTGTTTAAAACGTATTAGTATTTTACAAAATATGTGTGGGTTTTATTAAATATGGTTTAGAAAAACTCATTTAATATACTCATAAAATGGTCAAAAAAAACTATGCATATTAACAATTAATAACAAATAGTTTTTTGCACAAGTAAAATTTACGAAATCTTGAAATAATAAATTAATTATCATATTCATCAACTCACCTTTACATAATTGGGATTATGGAACCGCTATGTAAATATTTATTTATTTTCTCTTAAATGAGTTGGTTCGTAGAGGGTCAAGATATATTTCGAGAAATATCAATTCGTTATTCAAATTATGATTGATATCTTTATTGAATCTAATTGACAAAGTTTTCGTGTATGGACATGAAATCGGATTCTTATTTGTTTAGTTTCAAGACTATATCAATATATAACAAAAGATATTATCTTGGATCTAGATACTCAATCACACTAGATTGATATAAAAATAATTACATCCTTTTCTAGATGAAAAGAATATGCATCGGATCATAACTCACACTTGTGTTGATGATGCCATATTGAGTCTACTTGTCCAATAGTTGTGTTCCAAATATTATACTAATATGTTTTATACATGCATAAAATACACAATGAAGTAGGATTGACGACTTGGATGTTTCGTCCGAAATATTCAAGCAATTTACATTGCAATGCAATTGGTAAATGTGTCATTTCCGAAAAACCAAACACGAGCAAACTAACAATATATGTAAACTTTGCTCATACAACATAAAAGCACAACTCAAAGCTAAAATTCACTTTTAACTAAATTCTCAAATAGAATTAACTATTCTTGTTTATTCACTAGATAAAACATGATATTTGGGAACATTATGTTTAATGATTTTATTGGACTTATCGTATTTAATACGATTGATAAAGGATAATTATATCCTATGATTTTATTTTGTCTTTCGTAGCATAAATGGTTGTGTTACAAGAAAATACACTACATATAATTTGAAAAATACAAGTTATTAGAAGTGAAAAATAACCTATCAAAATATTTGTCAATGCATAAACAAGTAAAAATACATTTGTTCAAATACTTATTTAATTATGATATACAACATTGATAATAATAATAATTTTAGAAAAGCATATTTGTTTAAAAAATAAAATATGTCTTTTTTCAATTATTTATCATCAAAGAATCACAAACTCAATTAAGATAAATAATATTAATGAGATTCATTTCACATGACATGAAATGAAGAATTCTTAAAACACTCTCAATATAACATATCTGTCATTGTCACAAATAAGCACATCTCTTGGCTTTTGAAAAATAATTATGCGAACCGGAATTAAAAGTATGTTAGTTGAGTCATGTTGGGCCCTCTATGAAAAGATAATACAAATTTTATCTTTGCTACACTTCATTAGGCAAATATAAGAATTCTATTTTAACTAACATGAGAATGACTACTGGAGAATCTATTGCACTAGAAATTCAATTTGACCTAACAGTTGAATTGCTTCCAGGAGTGAAGTTAGGTTTGGTGTATAACCCGTAAAAATAGTCATGTTTAGCCTGAATTAAGCACCACCAGTGATAGTCTCATACTCATTCTCTAATTTGATTAAATGACTCTTCCTAAATATGCCTAATGATAGTCTACATCGATAGACTTATGTATCTCTTTTAGGTGACACTCTTAGCACGTAGAAATAGGCTTCTCCTAGTTATATTAGACACAATGCACCTCACATATGTGCTTTAATGTTTCAAGATGATTACTTGTTCACATGAAATGCAATTATAAGTCTTCATGATCTTGATGCTCAACATTTAATTGCTTAAATATTAAATACATATCCACTATAAAGGCATTTGTCTTTTTCTAGCAATTTAGATAAAATATTTCTTAGTTTATCTAAATGACACATGCTCCTAAATGCTAAATGCTAACATGTTTTACATGACGATTACATTTAAAATTATCATGTTTTGTATGCGTCATTTTACATGACTTACGTGTTAATTGTACACCTACACTATATTA
>BQNB010056998.1:0-18887 GCA_026074375.1 Tanacetum coccineum
TACTTTAAACTAAAATGACCTGTTTTGATTTTAAAATGTATATCCAACAAATAGCCTATCCACCTATCTAAGGCCATCATAACTGCCAAGAATTCCTTTTCATAAGTAGATAGGGCTTGATGTCTAGGAGATAAAGCTTTAATCAAATAAGCAATAGGGTGTCCCTCTTGATGCAGAAAAGCTCCTATACCACTTCCAGAAGCATCAGTCTTCACCATAAATTCCTTCTTAAACTTAGGTAATGCTAAGACTGGTGTACTCATCATTTCCTGTTTAAGTTGGTTAAAGGCAACTTCTGCTTCTATGGACCAATGAAAGCCATTTTTTCTAAGCAACTTAGTCAATGGTTGACTGATTATGACATAGTTTTTTATGAACCTCCTGTAGTAACTAGTGAGTCCTAAAAAACCTCTGAGTTGCTTAAGGGTAGTAGGAATAAGCCAAGAAGCCATAGTTTGAATCTTCAAAGGATCAGTGGCTACTCCTTGAGCAGACAAGACATGACCCAAATACTCTACTTGAGGAACTAAAAAAGTACATTTTCTATGCTTAGCATACAAGGTGTTAACTCTTATGACTTCCAAAACTGGTTGTAGGTGTTGCAAACGCTCTTCCTCATTAGCACTGTAGATCAAGATGTCATCAAAGAAAACAATGACAAACTACCTTAAGAAAGGCTTGAACACTTGATTCATGAGTGATTGAAAGGTGGAAAGAGCATTGGTCGGACCAAAGGGCATTACCAAAAACTCATAGTGCCCTTGATGTGTTCTAAAAGTTATCTTGTAAACATCTGCTTCCTTCATCCTGATTTGATGATAGCCAGACCTTAGGCCCAATTTGGAAAAAATATGAGCACCACATAATTCATCAATTAGCTCCTCTACCACATGAATAGGAAAATTATCTTTCACAATGAACTTGTTTAGATGTCTATAATCTACACACATTCTCTATGTTTCATCTTTCCTTTTAACCATCACAATAAAAGAAGAAAAAGGGCTTTGACTTTCTTTGATTACAACAACATCTAATAACTCTTTCACCATTTGTTCCACAACATCTTTTTGATTTGGTGGTAGTCTGTATGGTCTAACAGTGATTGGAAGGGTGTTTGGAATAAGGGTTATTGCATGATCCTTAGTTCTTTGGGGAGGCAATTCAGTAGGCACAACAAAGACATCTGCACAGGTACTCAAAAGATGTTGTATAGGCAAATTATTATCAGACGTATCAGCTGCTTCTCTCTGAATTTGCATCAATTGAGCTGGATAAACACAAACAATCATTAAAGCCAACTGAGCTTGTTTCCACTGTCCTTTAATGATGACTTGTTTACCCTGGATCAACTGCAAACTTTCATTCTGAGACCCCCTTAACATAATCTTATTGCCTTGATAATTGAACTTCATAGTCAAATTCTTTAAATTGCGGTTAATATATCCAAGGGTTGATAACCACTGAATTCCTAGCACCATATCACATCCCCCTAATTAAAGTAACATACAATCTAATTCATATTCATACCCTTGCAAAGTCCACTTGAATTGCTTACATTCAGATGAACTAACCATTTTACTCCCATTAGCTACATCTACCCTCAAAGGTATTGTAGGGGTTAACTGGCAAGGTAATTTTTTAGCTGCAAAAACATCTAGAAAATTATGAGTACTGCCACAATCAATCAAGATATGCAAAGGTTGTTTACCAACATAGCCCCTGACTCTCATTGTCTGATATGTATTTACACCAGACAAAGCATGAAGTGAAATTTGGGGAAAACTTTTAGTGTATCTTGTTGCCTAATTATCCTCCCTTATTTCCATATCATCACATAGTTCCTCCACCTCATCAATTTCATCCACACAAACTTCCAAAGAATACAATTGTCTAGGACACTTATGTCCAGGAGCATATCTTTGATCACAATAAAAACACAATCCTTTGGCTTCCTCTAACTCCTTTTGTGTCAAATGTTTCCTACTTTTTACAACTTTGCTAGCATTTTCAGATGAAGTGCTAGGCAAAGGCAATAATGGTTTAGTCATAGTAATAGGAGTAGCATGTGAAGTATATCTATTGGCATAAGTACCACTATTAGATCTCTGATTAGCATAGTGAGACACAGGCTTAGTTTTTTTCAAAGCTAATGTGGCCTCCTGCATTCTTGCCAAACAAGAGGCATCTTTGAGTGTAGTAGGCTTAAACATCCTTATTGGCATACTAATTTCACTCTTAAGACCCCCAATGAACAGACTTACTGCATAAGATTCAGTTAATTCTAGCCTATACAAAAGCACTTCAAACTGTTCTTGATACAACTTTACTTCACCATCATGTTTCAAAATTTTAATTTCTACCATAGGATCTTCAAACACACTATTGAATCTAGCAGTTATCTCTTTCTCATATACAGACCATAACACATTCTCACCATGAATCTTAAGAAATTGTTTATGCCATTCAAGTGCTTTATCATAAAGATACACAGAGACTAACCTGATTTTTTGATCCTCTTGTACATTATCAATAAAAAAACTGTTGCACTCTGAATAACCACCCAATAACTTCTTCCACATTGAATTTTGAAAAATCAAGTTTAGTTAACCTTTCATAACCACCTCCTTTGTTACTAGTTTCCTCCCCATTACCAAGTCTTGTAAGTTCCCCAGTAGCAAAGGTCTGAAACATCATTAAGGCTTGAATTCTATTGGTATTCGCTATTTTATACATATCCTTTTCCATGAAAAACGAACCCAAAAGACCAAAAACATAATAAAAATTGCAAATATATGCTTGTTTTTGTGTTTGTGTATGTGCAGGTACGGATATCAAGAAAATGACAAAAATAAAGACAAAACCGGAGGAAACCGAGCACGGGATAAGAAAGAGTGCAAGAAAACGAGTTCAAGGGTACTTTCAGATTTTATTGGGCCAGCCGTAACCCATTTATGTGAGCCGAGCCAGCCCATATTGTCTTTTGCCCATTTCTTTTACCTAAGCCCACGAAATAAGAGAAGGGCCCATGTTTAAAGCCCATTTCACATGTTATATGTCCCAACAAGGAAAATAATAAATATGATGGATTTATAATGAGATGACATCAGCATGACATCACCTCACATGCACTCTAAATTAAATCAAAAAAATGGCACGTGATTCTCCACTTGCAAATTTGAGGACGAATGAAACAAGGACATGTGGCGGAGCATTTGATTATATCTCACAAGTTCATTTCAGATATACAAAGAATAAATCAAACGGATGATATGTGTTGCGTTTTATTTAAGCAAAAGAAAAGGCCACGTGGAAGCTAGGCACCGGTTCGATCAATTCTTGTAACTTGGCAATCCGTGTGAGGCAATGATGAGGCTAATGATTGGCCAGTTATTTTTCTTTTCCAGCCCTTCTCTTAGCTATAAGTACCACACGCTCCCTTCATTTTTGACCATCTAGGAATTTAGTTTTTTTTTAGTTTTTAGTTAGTTTTAGTTTAGCTTATTTCTTATGTTTTAGCTTATTTGTAATTTAGGGCCTATTGTAAATGCTTATTATGCTTATTGTAACGAGGAAATCTTTAACTTATCGGAATATTGGTTGGTGCTTATTGATTTAGCTTATTTTCTTTTCATTCTTTCTTATTCGAAACTAAAGCTTATCCTAGTGCTTATTCTATAGCTTATTGACTGAGATAGTCACGAAATAAACAAGCTATTTAATAGCTTGTTTACTTCAAGCTCTTATTTCGTTTAAAAGCTCTATTCTATAAGTTACAAATAAGTTTTCGGTTTAAGCTTATTTTGGAATAAGATGTTTGTTAAACTTTTCGTACTCTATTCTTGTCTTAGCTGATTTCTGAATTCGGATAAGTTGTGTAGTCGCTTATTTGTTTTTGTTTAAGCTTATAGTATTTGCAAAAGATTTAATTAGTTTATTTGTTTAGTGATTATGGTGTTAAAGTTCTTTTAGCTTATTTGATTTCTATGATTGCGAATCCATGCTTATTTAGTTTTGCTATTTGAGTCCCAGCTTATTGAAATTAGCTGCTTATTTAGTCACTAGGATGTGATTGTTAAATCTCATCCTCTGCGTTTGATTTATAAGAATTGGGATTACGATTAAGTGTTTAGGCCTGCACTTAGTTATAAAAATTTGCATTGGACTTGTATAATATCTCTATTGGGGCTCGTTGGAATACATGTAGGTTTCCGTTTGGAATGTGGAATGTAGAATTCATCATACGAACACATTTGATAAGTTGATCTCACTGTTGGGCCATGTGGTATTAGAATCTTGTTTAGAAAAATTTGCAAGTGTGAAATTAATTAAATTTAGTTAACAGTTATTCTGTTTTGTTGAGACTTTTAGTACCGGTCAACTCATGAGGCGCGGAGCTTAAGGGTTTAATAAGCTAGATAAAATTTAAATATTTTCTTTAGCTTATTAAACCGGGTGGTTTTCGTTTAAATTGCGGGTCTCCAATTCGGTTCATTTTCTATTCCTTTTTCAATTAATTAGTGTAGTTTTATTTTTAAAATGTTTAGTTTTTATTTCATTATGAGTAGTGAGTAGATTTAGTAGTGCTTGTTAAGTGATTAGTGATTTGAAATTTAGGTGCGGGTTTAAAAAGATTTAAAAAATATTTAGTCATAAGTTTTGTCTTTTCGATTTACATTCCGTCATTTATTTTTAATGCAATTTAATTTCTTGTCATTTATTTTTAAGCATTTCATTTTACTTGTCATTTTAATTCGTTAAACCTAAGCCCGCACTTAATGAACATTTCACGTCACTTAGCAAGCATTTTAGTCATTTATATTTTTAGATCATTTTTAGTATAATCTTGTAAGTTTTTAATATTAGTTTAATTTTTAGTTTAAAAATAGTTTTAAAACTTAAAGTTTAGCTTTCCTTTTTTATGCTTTCCTTTTTAGTAGATTTAGAAAACCAAACCAAAAACTTTTATGCTATTCAAGCTCGAATTACAACTCGAACTTAGATTTCCATTCACCTCTCGCCGAGGAAACGACCCGGAAGGTTTTTTTGCAATTTGCTTTTGGTTAAAAGCATTTTTTCTTGAAACCCGACGGAAATATATACTATAACTTATTATCTTCCCTTATTATTAAGTATTTATTTATATATTATATATTATAGACTTACTATAATATATAGATATTATATATATTTATTTATATATTTATATTTATATATGTGTTGTGTGATTTGTGTGTGTGTGTGTTTTTTAATTTTGTGTGTGCTATGTGTGGTGTGTGTTGTTGTGTGTGTGTTAATTTCGGACGGGATCAATTTTTGGCGCCGCTGCTGGGGAGAGGTGTAGCGATTTTTACGGGATTGTTTGTGTTCGAGCCTTGAAGATCCTTTCTTCGGAAAGTTTATTTTCGTTCTTATAAAAAAATATAAAAAACCAAAAATATTTTTCTTCTTATTTTATTTTTATTTTTCCTTTTCTTTTATAAATATTAAAAAATTCCAAAAATATTTTTTCTTTCTTATTTTTATTTCTTTTCTTGTGTATCATTTTCAAAACCTAAAAATATTCTCCTTTACCCTCTTATCCGTTTAATTCTTTCTCTTATCCTCTAATTGTTTAATTCTTAATGTCGACTTTCGGGTTATATACGTGTTATAATTGTGGAAGGACAAACGAATTCCCACAATGCCCGTGTTCGACTTGTGAGATGTGCGGTTTTTACCTTAACGACGGAGTTTGTCCTAATTGTAATCCGACTCCGAATTTTTTCGACCCACATCAACAATATTCGACATATTTTTGTAATAATTGTGGTAACAATCATTACGACGGTTTTGATAGTACATCACGTGTCCCGTTTAATTTTGAACCGGAACCGTGTAACAATCAAAACTTTAGTGATAATTATGAACCATATGATTTGCAAAATGAATGTCAATATAATTGTTGTACCATTTGTGGTGATTTACATGACGATTCTAAATGTACACAATTATGGTGCGATTATGGTAAGCCGATTTGCGAAAATTGCGAGGGATATCATATGGACTATCAATGTACTCAACCCTCCGAAATTGAGATTTGCCGGCAAGCCGAAGAGATAGAACGACAACGGGAAATTAAGGAACGAAATCGAGTACATGAGGAAACGATGCAAATGTTGCGAGAAATGATTAAAATACAAGAAGAAAAACGAATTTCTGAGGAAGCCGCGAGGCGAGAAGAAGAGAAACGGATTGCCAAAGAAAAGGAGGCCGCAGAGTTAGAAGCTAAATGTAAAATTCAAGAGTGCTTAAATATCGAAGAAAAATCTATTCCTCAAGCTTCTACTCGTTCAAAGAAATTTCGAATTGATCCGACTTTAAGTAATTTCACAATTTCTACCAAACGTATTCCTTTTTCGGAATTTAACGTTCCACCCGTGGAAACCGTTAACTCTCTAAGAATGGGGGATAAGCATCTTGACAAACAAAAAGGTTCACTTGAATCTAGCGTTAAAGATCCTATTCCAATCCCAAGAGAGTCCGACGTTATTTCCGACGGTGATTGTGATGATGATTATCAAAAACGGTTTGATTTAAAAGTTCAACAACTTTGGATGCCTTCCATTTATGATGAAAATAATAAAATAAGGGAATGTTATATAATTAGGCCTTCCGCAATTACACCCGACTTACCCATTCCGGACTCTCTCATAATGGAGGACGAGCATCTCGACACTATTCCGGTAACGGAATCAGCTAACACAATCAAGTCTAGTGTTGAAGACCTTGTCCCTACCCCAAGTGAGTCCGCGGATTTATCTGATGGTGAAAGTGAGTGTGATGTGCCCATAAATGATGATTTACCGGAATCTTATTTTTCGACTTTCGATAATCCTCTTTTCGATTCTAACGACGATTTCTCTAGTGATGATGAGTCATTATCAGAAGAGGAAATTCCAAAGGAAGAATTTAAATTTTTTTCCAATCCTCTTTATGATATTGACGATGAAATCATTACTAATGAAAATAATCTTCTTTCTAAAAAGGATTTAGAAGAAATTATTCCAATTCCACCGGGAATTGATGAACGTTGCTTTAATGCCAAATCGGATCTTTTAGAATCTCTACAAAATCGTGAAATACCGATTGATTCTACAAAGATCGATTCTATTTTTGATGAATTTTCTCTTCCTCGTCCTCCGGAAATTCCTTTTTCTCAATCTTTTTCTCAAATTCCTATGGAGGAGATCGATTTATTTCTTGCTTCCGATGACTCGATGCCACCGGGCATTAAGGATGACGACTATGACTCGGAAGGGGATATTCGTTTTCTTGAAGAATTGCTTAATAATGATTCCTTTCCCTTTTCCGAAAACGAGTCATTTTCTCTTGATCATTTTGATGATCCGTCTCTTCCCCGTCCTCCTCCGGAACCACCGGATGTTGAGATTTGCTTTGATTTTAAGCCCGATAAGGGTGTTGTTACTAACAAAGTGATGGGTGACATTTCTGAACACGATGTTCTTATGCCTAATCTTTTACCCACCCAACCCACCCTTTGTCTGTTGTTTGACCTTTTGCTTTCGTTTTCATCCAAAAACGAGGACAAAGTGTTCAATCTTGGTATTCTCATTTCTTCTCTCTTATCTCATCGGGGCGAAATCATTTCTAATTTTTCCAAGAGCCCGATGATGATTTCTGGAGGGGACATTCCTCACTTGGATATCCCGTTTCTCCATTTCTATCCTCCTTGACCCACTCAAGTGTGGGGGGATCGAGTCAGGCTCAAGACTCGGTGAACAAAAATAAGCGCTTCTCGGGAGGCAACCTGTGTCTTTTCTTCTTTCTATTTTCTTGATTAATAAGGGAGTGTTATATTTTATAGACCAAGTGTGGAGGCGTGCTTCTTTCTATGGTATGTGGTATTGTTTTTGCAAGATTCGTCAAGATCATGAAGACCCGTGCTTGTTTTCAATTCTTCAAACATCCGGTTTTTGATCTTTTACTTATTTTGGAATCCTCAATTCTGATCATGTATATATATTGTGTTTCCCTTTTCACACTTAGAATTTTTTGCATTTGCCTTTTTCATTCATAAGTGTGGGGGTAACACCCGACATTTTTGAACATTGAGGCCAATGTTCGATTCTAAGTGTGGGGGGGATTTCTATCGAAATGTGATCTTACCTGTGCCTTGCTGTGTCCCTCGCAACCCCGTTTTGGCCAAAATTTTAAATTTTTAAGTCTTAATATCTAGTTTATTGTTCATATCTAAAAAATAAAAAATATATATATAGTTGACACGAATGTAGGCTTTCCGTTGGTGAGAATGAAAAATAAAATTTGACCCGATCGGTTTTATATCTTAGCTTTCTCCTTAACTGAAAATAGATTGTCTTTGCTAATCTTTTATACAAGGAGCTATAAAACGCTAGTCTAGCTTGAAAAAGTCAAGACTTTGCAAGTTCCCATAATTGATTTTAAATATGCGAAGATCGATTTATTAGAGTTGAGATTGTTGCCAGTCTATGTGACTTGTTAAAGTGCCGAAGAACAAGAGATGATAGAGTAGAGTATAAGTTTGATGCTAAACGTAGAATAGTTGGTTTCTTTCAAGCTCATTAAGTGTTAATGGTGGCTTTTTCTCCATTAGCTTGGTTTCACCTTTATATATAATTGTTTAATAAATAGAGTTGTGTGGTTTTTTGGTTAATAATTAGTTAATGGATTTTTTCTTTAGTTCCTTTGTGATTAAGATGAGTATACATCAGAAATACTTAATTTGGCATATTATATGTATCACAATAATAAATATTTTGCTTATCCTTTAAAGAGCCTTAGGGTATATGGGGTAAGTAGAATTTAAGAAGTAAAATTATTAGCCTTATTTTCTTCTCCTTAAAGAGCCTTAGGGTATATGGAATGGATATTGTTGCTTAAGTTAATCATTTTATTACTTTTTGCCTTAAAGAGCCTTAGGGTATATGGCATAAGTAATACTAATCATGAAATTATTTGTACCTTAAAGAGCTTTAGAGTATATGGTACTTATAAAATTAGTGATTGGAAAAATATTGCTTAATTATTTTCACCTTAAAGAGCCTAAGGGTATATGGTGTAAATGATATTACTTGATTTATGTCTTAAAGAGCCTTAGGGTATATGACATGAATTAAGGCAAAAGCAACAAAAGCCAAAATTTCGTTCACTTCATCGGTTTTCAAGGATAAGGGTGGAAGCTAATTTTTATCTTTAATCGCCCCGCTTTATTTTTGGATTTAATAAATATCGAAACAAGTCTTAAAGAGCCTTCAGGTATATGACTTAAATAAAATATTGAGATACAAAATTAGGAATAATGGAGGAAAAGTAATACACAATTAGCTTTTATGAGTAGTGTTAGCATCATAACTTGTATTTTACAATGATCTTGTTTTTAAGTTTGGCTTGGAGAAGTGAAAGTCGGGGACGATAAATTTATCCATTTGGACACTTTTTGTGCTTTTTGTTCCGTGATCCTAAAAGTTATCAATGAATAATGAAAGCAATACATTATGTCACACATGAATAAGTTGTAAGTTGGAAAAAAAACATTCAATAAATGGGTAAAATGGGGGTGCTTGCGAAATTAAATGATTTTTGAACTTTTTAATGGGATTTTTCTGTTCTTGTTTGATTGTGAGAGGTCATAAGTTAAAAGGGGATAAAATCATTTATTTTTGGGTTTGTTTTATTTACATTGCATGTGGGACCAGCAATGGCTTAGTGTGGGGGAATTTGATGAGCGCTAAAACACACGTCTTTTGTACCTCATAAAACACTATTAATTGGACTAAAAATGCTAAAATATGCTTTATTATATTGCAAATATGTTTGTTTGGTATTTTTTATGTCTTGCAGGTAAAAGGACTGAAAACGGTGCAAAAACAGGAATTATTGGGCTCAATTTGGTCAAGTCTAATTATTACTCAAGCTAAGATGAAGTCGTGAAATGTCCCTGAGCATACCAGTGGAAAGAGCGCGAGAAAACGAGTCTAACGGTGCCCTCGGATTTTATTGGGTCGGCCCGTAACCCATTTTTCACATGTTATATGTACTTCATGTTTGCGAGAAAAAAATAAATAATAGAGATAGAAGGGTGACATCATGTCACGTGATACAAAAATAATTCATTTATTATCACATGCCAATGCACTGAGAAGAATTGGACGAATCCATGAAGCACACGTAGCCAAGGAATTTGCAATATCTCAATTTGCATTTCTAAAATGATCAACGGACTGGAAATGATGCGTACAAATGAGGCACAATAATGGGACACGTGTCATGCACTCTCCGGCTGGATCATTTCTTTGCATACCATGATCCGTGTGACACCAAAAGAGATGCAATGATTGGCTCATTGAGTACCCAATGATTGGGTCCAAAATTACAACATCACCCCTTCTCACCCATATAAATTGTAACCTCTCCCCTCATTTTTCCCCCATCTAGTTAGTTAGTTTGTTTTATTTTTTTAGTATAGTTTTTATATTTTTTTAGCTTATTTCATAAATGTAATTGCTTATTTCCATTTTTTATGCTTATTGTACTCAACTCTTGTCTCAAGTTTTTTTTAATATAATGTAATAGATTTGGCTTAAAGTTGATTATAAAAATGGTTTGCTTATTTTGTTGCTTATTGGTTCGTTAATCTTTAATTTCGTGTTGCTTAATCTTATAGCTTATTTCGATTCGTCCTAGCTTATACGAGAACAAAATCTGATTTATGCTTATGTTTTAGTTTAGTTTGCTACAAAGTTGTTAATGGTATTATGTCGGTAATTTGGTATTTTGTTCGATATGCTTAATGATCTAAATTTGCTTATCGGTTATTAGATCTCAATAGTTTATTAGAATTATGTTTGCTTATTAATCGTTTTGTGGCTTATTCCGTTTCATGTAGTTAGTAAGGTTTTCAGTAACGAAAGTAGCATACAATTAACTTGGTTATGTTACAATAAGACTCAAGTAATTGCCTTCATTATGCTATCTTTTTAAACCGTTTGGCATATTAAGTGTCATAAAAAATAGAGGCAAGTTTTTTTTGTTATCAAGTTATCAACTGTATGCGTTTGGATTGTAAATGTGACTGGGCACGATTGGCTTAAAGAAAGATTGAATAGGGTCTTCGTTTAATTCTTGGGCCATGGTAGAATGTGTTGATTCACTAAGTTGGGCCGTTTGATTTAATTGAAGTTTAGTTGAATCAGAAATGTAATGAAATGTTATATGTTATCAGTTAATAGTTTTAATTGTTTAATGTTTGACTATTTGGTACCGGTCTAATCACGAGGCGAGGAGCTTACGGGTTTATTTAGCTAGACCGACTTTGGTTAGTTGCTTTAGCTAAATAAATCGGGTGGTATTCGTTTAATTGCGGGTCTTCAAATCGGTTACATTTTCTATCCTTTTTCGATTAATTAGTGTAGTTTTATCATATCATTTTATAATATGTTTTGATTTTTGCCATGCTTAGTGTAGATTTATTTTTATTTTTAAATGCTATGTTTAATTTCATTATGAGTAGTGAGTAGTTTTATTAATGCTTGTTAAGTGATTAGTGGAATTGTGATTTAAGTGTGGATTTGAAAAATGTTTAATTAATTAATAATTTTGATTATTTAAGATTTGTGTTTAATATTTTAAGGGACAAAATCCGAAAAATTAGTTAAACGACTTATCTAGAAATTAATACCTTTTTAAGAGATTTTTGTCAATATAAGCCAACGTTGTGAGATAACTATCTTTTCTAAAGACATTAATTCGTTAATTAACCTTAATTCACACCTAATGAACTTTTCACATCACTTAGCAAGCATTTGCATCTTTATTATCTTTTAGATCAATTTAGTATAATTCTCGTAGCTTAATTGTTTAGTATAATTTTAGTTTAATTTTCTTAGATCAATTTTAATATAATCTTGTCGTTTTAATCTTAGAATTAATTTTAGTTTAATTTTTAGTATAAAACCAAATCAAAAACTTATATGCTATTCAAGCTCGATTTACAACTCAAACGTAGATTTCCATTCACATCTCGTCGAGGAAACGACCCGGGAGGTTTTTGAGATATCACTTTGGTTAAAAGCGAATTTCTTTAGCCCAACGGAAAATACTATACTATACTATTATTGATTATCTTCCTTATTATTACGTATTAAAATATATTATATATATTTATATGTAATAAAAACTACCGATCATCTATCAATCAATGTGTTTAGATCAGTTTGAAGGGTAGTCAACGCCACATTGACTAGACCATTAGCTTCTTGAACAACTGCAAGAATTGATGATGTGTTTCATCAAGAACACGTGGTTTAGTATTCCTGGTATTCACCATTGTGATTCAATCTTGAGGAAAAAATTGAAGAGAATAATATGTGTTTTTTTTAAAATGTAAATGAAGAAATGTGGAATGATCTGAATTTATAACCACTGAATCTATAACAGAATTCAGTTGGAATGTATCTGGCCAGGAAAGGGCTCTGGATACCAAGTGATATGAACAATCTAGAAATCAATGAAAAAATGAAGATTGACTCACAAAAACAATTAGTGAATTCCAGAAAGGAGTTAGAATTGAAATCGAAACAGAATTGTTATGGAGGGATTTGTTATTGATAATGGTGTTAAATGATTGTGTTATAGACGTTTACAAGGAAGAGATGCGTTTTACAATGAATTACATGAATGGAAATGAGAAAACAGAGTGGGTGTTATAAAGGGGAAAGCCTAACGGCTTTTCCCTCTAAAATAATAACAAACTTTTAAAAGTTTGACCGCGTTGACTTTGGCTCCTTCATTACAGTAATTTTTAATCATATTTATAGAAGCACTTATAAAATTTTATCTGCAGATATGGTTTTATCTTTTCGGATGTGCATGTAATTTTTAATCAATAGTTTATGATAAACTGATCTTGTTAGAGTTGGAATTTAGGGTGCGTTTGGTATGCAACCCGGAATCACTATAGGTATGTTTTTATTACAAAAATGTATCATAGAAAAGTATCGTTGTCATTGTTATTGTTTGGTATAAAATTTAAAATGAATGTATCATTCTTTATTGGGCTCATTTAATTACAAAAAAATATCATTAAAATACAAAAATATAACATGTTAAGTGTTAAAAGTTGTAGTAAACATAAAAAGTACATGGACCTCACAAGAATTTTTGAGAAAGACAACCATCTCATATACTATGGATCTATCATTGTTGATATACATCCTTGTATCAAACTGTTTAACCAAACATCTTATATGGGTATGAATGTGATTGATTGATTCCTATATACTCAAACCAAACGGCTCCTTATTGTATTAATTTAGATATTCAACATAATTTTGTTGTGAGTGAATATTGAAATAACTTATGTTTGAATTGGATTGAAAAAAAAAACACATTAAAAAACATTTGAAAATAATTAATGTTGAATAAGACACTGTTGATTTTTTTGCAAGGCCGATTAATCGCTGGTTAGGCATTACAAGGCCATCGACCTTTCTGATTTATGTAAATGGTTCAAACAAATAGGTCAACCGTAGTCAACGACGATCAACGGTGGTCAAACTTGCCGGAAACTAGGTGTGAGCAGAAAAACCGAAAAAACCGAAATCAAACCGAAAACTGGAAAAAACCGAACTGAAAAAACCGACCGATAATAAAACGATTGTTCTAGTTTTTACTTTTTCAAAAACCAAAAAATTCGGTTCGGTTTCGGTTTTTGTTCAAAAAACGAACCATAAAAACCGAACTGAACCGGTTTGATTATGTAATAATATATAATTAATATAAATAATAACTATATAAATCAATTTTATTAATCCATGTTCATTTTATGGTTGAAATTATTATATATTTTTATCTCTCAACGTTTGTTTATGCGTTGTGTTTTTTCGTGTACATTGTTTTCTTGACAATTGTCTTATTATTGCGGACATGATTATTACTATGTGTATGTTCATTTGTATGTGTGTGTGTGTGATAAACATTATTAGGCTCAATTTGACAATAATAATAATAATAATAACAATAATAATAATAATATAATAAATAGTTTTTTTTCATAAAACAAGTTTGTTGGTATAAATTGGTCACACTCAAATACAAACGGTTGCAAACCGAAAAATCTGAAAAAACGAACCGAAACCGATAATAAACCGAAAAAACCAAATCGCCAAAAACCAGACGGTTTCGGTTTTTGGTTTTTTAAAAACCGAATACTTCGGTTTTAGCCAAAACCCGAACCAAACCGAACCGTGCACGCCCCTACCGGAAACCTTCTAATCCTACCAGAAGTATCTAAAACTCACCGTAAACTTGTTTTGATCACTTATAGTAACTGTTTAAATCTATTACAAGTTGTTTTTAGAAAAAAAATGTTGTCAATAATAACTAAAACTCACCGGAAATACACAACACTTGCCGAAAATACCCAAATTTTGCTACAAATGTCAATCCGATTAATCCCGCCTAGACCGATTACAAGCTAGAAGGTGATCGACCGCCCGGCTAACGATTCACGATTTTTGCAACCTTGAGAATTACTTCTTTCATCTCAAAATTATTGTCTTTTCGACAAAAAACAACAATTTAAGAAAAACATAATTATTATTGGTTTATCTCTTATTTTTTGCAGAATGAAAGTTTTACATTTACTAATTAATTATTGTATTTTTTTAAAGATGATAAATAGAATTTCAAGTAAGGACAATGTAATAATACACATCAAATTTTCTTATTTTTGGTAGTGGACAATTAATTTAAGACATCCCGACAAAAGAAAGGTGATGACAATTTTAAAACAGACCGAGTAATTAATAAGCATGTGTTAATGTAGCGGTGACAATTCGGGCCGGGTTCGTGTTGACAGGTTGACGGGGTCATAACTTCAACCGACATGACCTTTTAAATGATCGGGTCAGCTATGTCAACCCTAACCTGTTTACACATAACCCGAACCTGACATATTAAACTTGTATATATACCTAGGTTGGCGGGTTAAATACGTTACACGGGTTGAATAAGTTAAACGGGTTTTGGGTTGACCCATTTAACCCGTTTTATATACACGCTGGCACATTATGGTCTTTAGAAGGTTGTGGCGAGTTTACAGTCACTTCGGTTAGGAATCTCCTTGACGCAAAATCGTTACAGTGGGTCTCTTCCAAAACCCGTTGGATAAAAGCCATGCCTATTAAAGTCAATATTCACGCTTAGAAAGTTAAGTTGGACATATTTCTATTGCGGTTGAACTCTCTAAAGAGGCTGGATTATTGAGTCGATTCTTTGTACTTAATGCGTAAAGTAATGTGGAATCATTCTCGCAGTTTTTCTTTACTTGCCTATATTTAGAGAGTTATTTCACAAGGTTTTAGCTTTGGTGGGAGATTGATCGTCGTTGTGGTTTCTCTTATGAGACTGGTTAGAATGGTTGTTGAGTATCCGTCTTATTCTAAACATAAAGAGTTTTACAAAGGCGTTTGTTATGTCTTGTGGTGGTACATTTGGAAATTCCATACAATGAGCATTTTGGTTCGGCTATGTCCTTCGAAGGGCTTCTATATTTGAGGAGGTAGTCACCCGATCCTTCATTTGGTGTAAACATAGATGTAAAAAGTCTTTTAGTTGGGTAGATTGGCTTAAAAACCTGCATCTTGTTACTTTGTAATTTCTAGCTTCTTGCTAGTCTTTTTGTTTCAATAAAATCCGCCATTAAAAAAAAGGTTAAACGGTTTTGTGGGTCGACCCGTTTAACCCATTTAACTTGTATAATAAAATATAAATAATTTTTAACATAATAAAATAAATCTTAAACGGGTTGACGGGTCGACCCGTTTAATTTATTCTCAACCCGAACATGACCTGTTTAATAAACAGGGTAGATGGGTTGACCTAAACCTGACCCGAATCTATTTAAACTCAACACGAACCTGTTAATTTTCGTGTCGGTTTTAAATCGAGGTTTCGTATCAGGTTAGAAATTGGCACCCTTATGTTTATGTAGTGGTTGGAATGTAGGGGTTGGCCTCGTACGGGAGGAGTGGGAGGTACAGCATGTTGACCGGAAATGTGAGTTAACAGTTGTTAGCTAGCTACACTACCTCCTAGACTAGACATGAAATTATGAGGTTTAGCATGGTGTATCACTATTAGGGGTGTTATCGGGTCGGGTTGTCGGGTTATCGGGTTGGTGGTTTCGGGTTGAGTCGGGTTTTGGTGTCCTAAATATTGACCCTAACCCGACCCTATAAAATATCGGGTTATCAGGTTTCAGGTTAAAACGGGTCGGGTTGAATCGGGTTGGGTTGTCGGGTTGTTATCGGGTTGTGTCGAATTGACAACTATATAACCATATTGTTAGATTCTGTTATTTATATCCATTTGTAAAAGTCACGTCTTGATATACGGAGTCTTTATATACCTAGATAACCATATTGTTAGATTCTGTTATTTATATCCATGTATGCGATTATATGATTTTAGTATATAAGTACCAGTCCTTTGTTATAAAGTAATCTAACCTCATTTGAAAAAATGGCTAGTAAAATACATAAAAAAAAGTAATTACTAGTCTCTTGTTACAAAGTACTAATCTATACTCTCACAGTCACTCACTCCCTCTAATACCTATTACTGTATGAGAAAATAGTGATGTTAAGCAGAAAAAGTGCAGTGAGTTAAAGATGATGAAAAGTGCACTATGCTAGTTAAAGAAAAAGGTGCAGTAAGAAAGAGATTTCGGCACTAGCTAGCACGTATAAAGTGCAGTAGCGAAAAAAGTGCAGTAGCAAAAAAACTATAGCAACAAAAGTGCAGTAACAAACACAGAATCTGTTAACTTGTAGTGACGATATAACAAAATATGTGTTATTGGGCCTAAAATGAAAAAAAAATACAAGGCTTATACATTTATCGGGTTATCGGGTTGAACCCGAACCCCGATAGATATGATAAAATAGCCCTTAACCGACCTCAATAAGGTTATCGGGTTGGTCGGGTTGACCCGATAGACCCGATAAGCCAAGTTGAACCCGAATGAACCCGACCCTATAAGGCCTTATCGGGTTCGGGTCGGGTCGGGTCAACCCATTTGACACCCCAATCACTATTGTCCTTGCATAGATAAGTTAAACATGTAACTTTTTGAAAACAATGGCACTCCCTTCGTCTCAAAATTATTGTCCCTCAACAAAAAACACATAATTTAAGAAAAATGTATTTATTATTTCTTTCTTTTTCTTATATTTTGACATTATGACAATTTTACCCTTAGCTAATTAATTAAAGTCTTCTATAAAGTTTGTAATAATAATTTCAAACAAGAGTAATATAGTAAATTTGATCAAACTTCTTTATTTATTTTTAGTAGTGGACAAATAAATTGAGACATCCAAAGAAGAAACATAGACAATAAAAATAAGACGGAGAGAGTAATAGTTAACACAAGGCCAGCCTGTAACCCATTTTATAGGTCGGGCCAGCCCATTATTATCTTAGCCCATTTGAAGCCCAAAACAAAATAATAAAAATCATATATAGAGATGGGAGTGACGTCACAGCATGTGATGTGAAATTAAATCAAATATTCTCACGTGACCGAGCACTATGTTGAAATGAGGCAAATTAAAATCCACCACGTGGCGGGGCAATTGTGTTTCTCAAAATTGCATTCACACTACAAGTTGTAATGATCCAAGAGTGGGAAATGTTGCGTTTGATTCAAGCCATAAAAGAGGCCACGTGTCAACACAAGACCGGCTGGATCAATGCTTCTAAATTCGGCGATCCGTGTGATACTAAATGAGAGCCAATGATTGGTTGAGTGATTACCTAATGATTGGGCAGATTTTACATTTTACCTCCTTTTCACACTTCATAAAATCTACTCGTCGCCCTCATATTTGAGGGGAGTTAGTCTTTTTATTTTTCTTAGTTTAGCTTTAGGTTTTTAGCTTAATTTAGTCTTGTATTAGCTTATTTCTAATTTTCTGCTTAATGTATTTTTCTTATTTCGCAAACTTTTTTTTTTTGAACGGCGATTTATTAAAACACTAGCAAGGAGCTAGATCAAACAAGAACAATATAAGGGTTTTTAAGCCAATCGTCCCACTTGAACGATGCTTTACATCTGAATTTACACCAATAAAAAGAACTAGAAACTAAATTATCAAATATCAGCGCCTTTTCAGGGATCTTCTTATCAAACAGAAGCTTGTTGCGAAAGTTCCACATATACCACCACAAACCATAGTATACACCCTCAAGAACGCCTTTGAGTTTGGATTGAATCCGAATAGAAACCAACCAAACTTGCCATTCCTCGTAAGAATTCACTTCCGAATAGTCGATATTCCACCAAGAAGATATCTTACGCATAATCTGTCTCACTACAACGCATTGAAAGAAAATATGGTTTGTCGATTCCACACCGGCATTACAAATATTTGTCGATATTAAATATTTTACTGAGCAATGTTTTTTCGTTATTTAATTTTTATAAAATTAAGCTTTATAAATATGTGTTGAAAAATACATTTTTTATTTGTTGGGGTAATAATAAAATAAATAAATTAGTAACTTGTTTATTTTGTACCATATGTTATATTAGTTGTACGTTTGAGTAACTGGGTATTTTTAATATTAGCATTGTTTATATGTGTTAAATTGATATATGAGTGCCTTTAATAGTTGTAAAACAAAGTTTTAAAACTTCTAATACTTAAAATTAAGTTTTTTTTCATTATAAGTATTGTACAATATGTGTTATATTAAATTATTTAAAAAAAATTAAAATATTAAATAAAGAAAAAAACTCTAACATGCTCGCACACAAAAAAGTATGAGATATATTAAAACCATAC
>BQNB010056998.1:20815-38409 GCA_026074375.1 Tanacetum coccineum
TATCTCCATTGGGGTGTGAAAAAACTTTTCTAAAAAGTAAAGGTTCCATCAGTCGGATACCCTGTTTGCCCCATTCCCTCAAAAAGTTCCACATTTGGCAACATTGTAATTCCTGTGGCGTCCTCTAATTGAAGTGAATCCCTAATTGACGCCTCAGAAATTGTATACCTTATGGTATCAATGGTTGCATTAATTTCTAGAGACCCATCAACGCTAGTATTGGCAGTAGCACTCTGCCAAAACTGTTTAACAAGGGAATCATAGATAGTTGGATTTGTAGTTAAAGCATACCTGAGGTTGGAACCTCGAAGAAAATCCACTATCTCAGCAAATCCAGCACTCTCTTCAGGCTTGCGCAAAAACCCCACTTGATTGTGTTTGTCGCAATACTTTAATTGAGCCATTGGACAATCGTATCAATGTATTTGGGTTAGAGGTGATTTAAATTGTAGATGCTGGTAACAGAACTCTTGACTATTTTCGTGATAAAGGAAATTTTTACTTTGCAAAAAGAGGAGATAGCAATAAAAAGAAAAGTATGAAAGAGAAATCAAACTTTATCTATATATAGCTTCTCAGTTGTACGACTATTGCGCCGATATAAAATCTCTAACGGTAAACATTTAATCAGTGATAAGTACAGGAAAAAGTCAATTTTCCGCACCAGCATTAACAATGAACTACTGTATTAACATTTAACTAACGACTTAATTGTTGCCCCCCCCCCCCCCCCCCCCCCCCCTATGGTCAATCAGAAATATTTAAGAGTCAACCCGATATTAATAATTTTTCTACCAGAATTAAAATATGTATGAAACATGTTACAACAGTTTAAAAAACCTTGGCATTCCTCCCATCTTCATCCATGCTATGCCTGCAAAATTAGTCTAAAACAAAAAAATCATGCTGAAAGGAAATTTTATAGACGAATTAACTGAAAATAAACTACCCGAAATTACTCTACTTAACTTACAGTTTTAAATTCAGAATTAACTACCAGGAATTAACTCTAACTTTACCACCTGTATTAGTATTAATATGAAATAAACATACCTAGTATTATACTACTTAACTGCCAGAACTTAATATAAAACTTAACTAACAAGTTATTGAGACTTCATAGCTACAGATTAAACATACCTATATAACTAAGCTCCCACTTAAAAATAGCTATTTGTTAATCATACCAATGTTAACCACCAAGTAATTAAACTGAGGTCCATCAAAAGGTTTGGTAACAAGTCAGCTACATTTAAGTCTGTGTGAATTTTCTCCACACTTATGACGCTTTCTTCTCATAACAATCTCTTATGAAGTGGTGACGAATCTCGATGTGCTTTGTCTTAGAATGATAAACTGGGTTCTTCACAATGCAGATTGTGCTTTCATTATCAATGTGGATTTTTGGTGTATGAATTGTTACCATAGTTCAGCATATGATTTTTGAACCCAAATATTTTTTCTTTTTTTGCTTGTCAACAGCAATTTGCGCTAGCTACATTTTCACTTCAGTTGTTGACTGTGCCACAATTTGTTTCTTACATTGCCATGAGATAAGTCTTTTGACCAAAGAAAGAAATTGACACCACCGGTTGTGGATTTTCCTGTCAAGGCTTAGAACCACCATAGTCCCCCCCTCTCGCCCTACCCACCAGAGACTATAGTCGACAGATGTCTGCTTCATATTTCTGTGTGGTACCTCACAGTGATGTGTCCCCTAGGGATACAATATTCCCAAGTTTGTTTTTCCTTGAGATACTTGAAGATCCTCTTGACAAACATTGAGTATGAGAAGGTCTTTGGAGATCACTGAAACGTGAACAAACAATACTGCATACTCATAATATCAGGTCCTTGAAGCTATTAAGTACATGAGGGGAAACTATCATAGATCGTACAAGTGCTCATCTACATCAAAAAGCTTCCTTCTCATCCTTTGTCAAAGGCATCTTTGTCTCACATGGTGTTATTTGCAGCTTTCACATTTCAACAAGATTCTAAATTTCTTGAGTATTTCAGCTACTTACTTGCTGAGATATGAAGAATTCCTCCCCTTGTTCTGGCTTGACTGTAGAACTATAGAAAAAGTGAGTTCACCCATGGAGCTCATGTGAAATCTGCTCTTTGCATCAAGGCCTTCAAACTAATTCACACCAAAATACTTGGTTTGTAGACCCAAAAATGATATCCATAACTATAGACTTGAACCTAACAATTGTTTATCCTTTTTGTTCCTGCTAATATGAATAAAATCCTTGTCCATTGTGCCCCTCTTGTATCCATGCTTCTCTTAGATATGTGATTTAAAAGTAGCATACACAAGCTATAGGAGCTTGATGTAGGTCATACAAAGCTTTGACAACCTTTTTACTTATATGGATGATCAGATCAACAAAAACCAGGAGGTTTGTGATACATAATACCTCTTCCAATCAATAGTGCCATACAGAAAAGCACTCTAACTCCATTTGGTATATATGAAACCCCATATATAAGGGCATAAGGCCATAAAAACAAATAACTGATTGATAGCTTTATTCTTATTGCCACAGGAGCACAAACCTCTTCATGTCAATTCCTTCTTCCTGAGTGTACCCTTGGGCCACCCAATCGTGCTTTATTCTCTCTATCAATACCCTTTTCATCTCTTTTGTTTCTGTTAGACCACACTTGGTGCCAAATCACTTTCATTTCCATGAGGGTAGATCTACTTGAACCCATACTTGTTGTAGCTTGAACTGTAACAAGTTCTTCTTGCATCTGCTTGAAACCAACTGTCATTCGTGCTAAACCTTCAGCTATCTTTCTTTGGTTCATCCTAAGAAGGAAAGCATGCATACAAACAATGTGTGTGATCTTTGTGATTGTTTTTTGCTGCTTTTGAATATTGACTGATAAGAGCATTGAGCTCCTGATTGTTCGCAACTTTGCTCCTTGTTTTGCCAGCTGACTTAGGATCACCAAGGTTATTTGAAATTTTTGGCGTGAATACTCTATGTGATTCCCTAAGTGTAGGAGTAGGACTGACTTCAATTTCTGTAGGAAGACTGTTGAAATCAGTTATCAAACCCTCCTCATCATAAGATGCCTCATCAAAGATCCATGTCTCAGGCTTGTGAAAGATTTCTAGCTTTGGCGCATAAGTGTGACTCCCATTAATGTTCAAGCCTACAGTATTAACTGTGTGGACTACCAGTATGATTGAAGAAGTACTGGATGTGTTGTTTTCAGGGACTTGTCCCTAAATTCATTATTGGGCAACTTCATCATCTCTCTTCTAAAAGCTTGAATTTTAGGATTGTCTTATAAAGGTCGGTAGTGGAACTCTTTCTTTGAATTTGTTGGGAAGAAAAGTCTTGATTCATACTTTTTCTTCAGGAATCCTAACAGCTTGAAGGCACAACAATAAGTTCTACTTCCTACATTCTTTTTCCTCAGAAGCAATAGATGTTGAAGTACCTGCATTGTTAGTTACTTCTGAAGCACCTGCATGTGGGTTAGCTTGATTCTCCAAAGACACAGGAATATAGTTCATAGAATCAGAAAGGATAGTCTATTTAAACATCCATTATATATCTACTCCTTTAACATTGGGTTTTTCTTCAAGAAAATTAACATGCAAGGATTTACTTCTACTCTTTTGCGTTACTAAATTTATAAACCCTATAGACTTTGAATTTAGTGAGTATACCCAACTTATAGGTAATCCACTTCATTAAGATTTTCCATCAAACTTGCCAAGCACACTAAGAGGTATCTAGAATCGGTAACTATGACACCCTAAAGGGTCTTATGTAGCTTAATAATTGGTTTGTGGCCAACAAACGCTCATATGGAGTTTTGTTTGAGGTTTTGTCACTCTTACCCCTATTAAAGAGTTATGCAAGCAGTAGCTAACATGCTTCTGCACAAATAAGTGGTTGGTAAGAGAGGAATCTGCTAGACATGTTTAAGCGCCTCAATTAGTGTTCTATTCATTTCTTTCAGACAAATCCTTTGTTGTGTGAGTTCTAGCTGTTACTATACTCTTTGTTTTTATTCACTTGTTACCATCAAAATTCAAAGCATATCTCTATTCTTAAATTCAGTGCCATTATCTGATCTATATGATTTGAACCTATGTCTAAGCTGTTTTCATATGTGCCTAATAACGGTCTTGAAAGAATGCCAACTAGTTTCATCCTTGAAGCCATAAAGAGTACCCAACTAAATCTAAGTACAATCATCAGTAAATTCAAGCAATAACTTGCATGTATAATACTTTTCACTGATGTAGGACCATAAAGATCCATATGCAAGGTGTGCAGAGGCACTAGTAATCAATCTTTCTCTTTGGCATTGCAAGTAGGCCTGTGTTGTTTGCCTTTATGGCTGGCAACACATGTTGTGGTCATTTGAAACCTTGGAAGGTAACCTACATTACAAGGGTTCCCTTTACAAGTTTTGTTTAGGTTTTTAGAATTGATTTGAACTAAAAAACTCCTATTCCTATAATCTAGATTCATTATATGTGGCTTTAGCAATCAAACAGGGCAAAACATTGGGCTGCGAGAAGGTGTCTTCATGTCAAAAAATGTACATGTTGTGGTGTCTAGGAACCTTTAAATGTATTGATTTTATCAGGCATTTTTAAAGTCAGAAGACAGACAACAAGGACATTCAGTCTCAGTAAAACGTACCTTGTGCTGTTATCAAAATTTGTGGTTATTGAGAAAAAGGTTAAATGCCCTAATTCTTTTACTAAGTCATACTATCAAAATCTTAAATTGCATTTCTTATTCTACCTTGTACCAGATATGTTCGCCTTTGATAACATCCACAAAGGTAACAGATTCCTCCATTGAATTCTTCAAATTCCTCCTGTTGATCACCTTGTTACCTGTCATGTTGCCCTGAGCATCACTATCAAATTTACCTCTATCTACATGTTCTTCTGGTGGATGTTCCTGCACATGAAAAAGAGAAATTAGTTTCTCTTAGGGACCTAGGCCTTTGCAAGCTTGGGTCTGCCTTGTGGACCATTTTCATTCACAGTTCTAAGAAAAGAAGGTCCACTGTTATAATTGAAGTTTGGTCTAGTGTTCCTCCAATTATAACTTGCTGAGGTCTTAACAGCAGATCCCCAACTTCCCATTACAGCATTAGAATTAGCTATTTGTGCTGTTGATTTTGCAAAGGGTCTTCTTACAGATGAATATGTTTTTGAAAAATCCCTTCTTTGATTCATTTGATTCATCTGTGGTCTTTTAGGACTTGAACTGTTTGAGGTCTTGTTAAGTACTGGCTGTTTGGGTCTAACAGTATTAACTTTAGGACCAACAGAATTAACTTTAGGACTAACAAAATTAACTTTAGGCCTAACAGAATTAATATTTGTTCCGACAGTATTAATTATGAGGCCTTATAACAGGATTTAAAAATTTGGCATACCAGCATTAAGTTTGTATTGTTCTAGGATCAAATTGATTAGCTGGATTTTAATCCTGCTTGCATTGGTCACATATGGTTTTTGCCTCCCCAATTACCAGTATTAACAACCCTTTTAACATCAGCTTCTTGCTATTTTCTTTTCATAATAGTCACAATTCTTTTGATCAAATGACCTCGAGACTTCACAAAACAAAAACAATTTTCTTTTCTTTGTAAAAGAGTAACCTTCCCTAGTTTCTTTCATCATCTCATTCCATATTCTTCCTATTAACATTATGTGTTTCTTGATCTTTGTAGTGGTTGCCTAGGAGTTTTTTATGTGTGAGACTCAACTAGGTCAACCTTCTTTTGATTTTGGAGCAGACACATCTTTTTCATTATTTACTTCCAAACTTGACTTAGACATCTAATTTGGTTCATTAATCTTTTGATTTGGGATTCAGTTTCAAAAGAGTTGCTCTGAGTATTTTCACAAGATCCTTCACTGTCATTGGAATTGACAGGGAAGATATGCTCAGATATAAGTACTCTCATCTGACACACTAATTTCATGGTTTTTTGTGGGACCCTTCTACCATAAATTACAAAGTGTCATCAAGTTCATCCTGTGTATAGTAAGGGTATAATCATCCACTTAAAGGAGGTGGATACACCTTTAAACTCATTGGTCTTGTAAATCTACTGTACGAAGGCTTTCCTATTGAATTCCTCTTTTCGAAACATTTAAAATAAGAAAAGGTTCATTTCTTCCTTATATCTTAGAACATCTTAAATTCGATTTTATTTCATATCCTAAGCCTATTGTACTAGTTTGAAACTCATGCCAGAATTAATTAAATTTCCAAAAGGTTTTGGAAGAAATATCTTTCCATATGAATCAAACTATTTCTGCAATTGTTCCTTTTATGTGATAGCTTTCTTTCTATTTCCTATATCTTTTAAGCTTTTCATCTTTTTCATCTATTTCATTAGCTTGAAATGTAAGCTTTTCATTTAGAGAAAGTTGCTGTTTTTGAGAAGTAACAAGTTGAGCTTCTAGTTTCTTAACAGCTTGAGTATATGCAAGTATTTGTGCTTCTGATAACCTAACTGATTCATTTGTTAATTCATGACGTAATTAAGCTTTTATACTGATATCAATGCATGTTTTAGAACCAAAGTTACTCATTGCTTGAGCTGATAGCCATAAGTGCATGATTTGTCTCTTCAACTTCAGTATGTTCTCCCCAATTGACAATCCCATCATCCATTGTCAGCAAACCCATCTGATTCTTCTCTTGCTTCCCAGCTTCTTGTTGTTGATAAAGAGAATCTCTCTTCTTTTTCCTATCAGTATATCCCTTTGCTGTTACATTTCCCTAGCAAAGTGACCAGTATTTTATCAAATTGAAGCACTCAAGCTTCTTTTTGTCAAAACCAACAGAGTTTTTCCATCCAACAGAACTCTCCTTCCTTTCTTATAGAACTTCTTCATTTCGAATAGCAATCATAATGCTATTTTGCCAATTGATGTCCATCTCTTCAATTCTACATCATAATTTGTTCCAAATTCTTCATGTAGTAAGTCCAATCCTCTGTTTGTTTGGGCAAAGAGGCAATTGATTACTTCATCAGCAAAAACAGCAAGAAACTTCTGTTTCAGGAATATTGGTTGAGAAGTAGAAGGAGTGAAAGAACTGTATGCACAGAGAAAAAAAAACCAGGACTTAACCTTATTAGTGACTGCTTTTGCTTTGAGAAAACAAAAGCCAAATTTTGGCACTTGGAAGTTGTTTTTGAAGCACCCTAAATTTCTTGCTCAAAAACTCTAAAGGTTATTGTACAAATCATCAATGATTATTTGTCTAATCTCAGGATTAGTTCTCCGCGTCATTTCCATTTAGACCCTTATGCTAGGAGGGCAAAGACCTAAGAAACTTATGATTCTGCATTCTTCTGTTGATACTTCACGACCTTAGAGATTCCAATTGTGATGCAAATGTTGAAATCGGTCATATACTTTTTCTAGTCATTCTGAATCTTGGATATTTTAAATGGCTTCCAAACTGTTGTTTGGAAAACAACCTTCTGCATCTTCTTTGAATTAGCATTACCACCAAACAGAGTTCTGCTGGCTTCCCAGTCTCTGTAGCATCATCCTCATTCCATGAAAATCTTTATATGTTACTTTAGGGAATAGCCATCCAAACAAATATTCTTTGCCTTCCTTTCCTTTTCAACAGCTTGAATCTCTGCAGCAGTAACTGGTGAAAGTACTCGAACAACACCATCCTTTCCAATTGAAATTCTCTTCTTGGAGTTACCATTCTGAATTACCTTCCATACTTCATTTGTCAATTTACTCAAGGTAAATGCTCCATCTCCATTGCCCATTTATCATACTCCTCCTTCTTCAGAATTAGGAGTTTGAATAATTTGATGATAGCAGAGTAGTTTGGGGAATCATGGTTGTGTTGTTTAGGTGAAGCAAACCAAGTTGTTTGATGCTGCTTCATGGTTCTGATTATTCATTATGCTGAGTTGTTGTGAGAAAATCATCATTGGCAGGAGGGTTAGACATTTTTGTACTAGAATTGTGATGAGTGTGTGTGTTTATTGATCTGTGATTCTTCTTTTTCAAGAGAGTCCCCTCTAAAAAGGCTCTGATTACCATTGTTCGGTCTATGGTTTAGGACTCTGACTAGCATTTGTAAGACAATAGTAACTTTGGATAAACAAATCAACATTATGAGAGTCACTGACTATGAATTCTCAAGTGTTAATGCGGAATCTTAACTACAAGAGTTAAGAAGAAAGAAACGATAATACTAAAATTACTAGTAAAGCTCTTTGTTCTATTGATTGTCATTAAAAAACGTACATATCATTTGTGCCTTCTAGGGTTCCCTTCTTATACACCAAAGGGAAACCCTTTGGGCTTTACAAACGTCAAAGGATAATACTATCCTTTCCTAAGATCTACTCCTAAGATATCTCTAAGATATCTATTACTATTTATGTTTGATAAAAACAGAACTTACTATAAACAGAAATTAAACTTATTGACCAATACTAACTCTAGTATGCTTTACTCTACCACAGTAACTAACTTAGTGACTGCCAGACTTAACTTAATAATGCCCGTTATTAACTCAATACTAACAGAACTAAAACTATTAACTACAGACTTAACTTGTTATACTACAGTTTTAAGTCTGCTACAATGATTTTTTTCCCAATAAAATCCTCCCATATCCTTGATCGTCACTTTTTGGGAACTTCAAGTTCATACAATCCATGCTTGATCTTTACTTAAGTTCTTGAGGATGTTGTAAATAGTATTCTTCAAGTTGTTTCTTGCTCTGCAACACTCAAGTCTTCTCTTTGTTTATTTCGCGCAGCAACATGCAATCCTTATATCAGTACTTTGAACAATGATGTATCATCAACTCTAAAGTTACAGTCTTTCTCTTCTTTCCAGGTGTTGGTTACTCCTTGTGAGGAGGTTGAATCATTGAAAATTTTAAATTGGATTTGATGTCTCTTTACAGTTAGCCAATTAACTAAGGAGTAGTCATCCTTTGGCCACCAGAGAAAGGTGTATGTACATGGTTAACTGATAACCATTTTTCATACTCTCAGTTACTTGAAACATTGGTGAGTTGAATACCCATATGGTTTTTGGGCAAAACCAATTACAGCCAATCATCGGATCTGATATGCCTTAACCTGTAGCGTTTTGCTCAGGGTAGTCAAATCCTTTGGCACTAGAAAGGTTTTCCATGGTGGATTGATAACCATGTCAACTCTTTGTAAATGAAACTTGGTGAGTTGATAATACCATCCATTTTTTAGTAAAGTGTCACCATCTAATTTTGGATTTGCAAATTGTCTTTACCTTAAGCCATATTCTTATGGACTAGTTATGGTTTTTCACAACCTTTACCACAAGCCATAAACTTGTGGCTACCAACTCTTCACTTAAACTAGATAGGGTGAGTTGAAAACTACAACTTATTTGCAAGTTGTCAACACGTAGAACGGATTTGAGAAGTCTTTTACAAAGGCCGTATGCTCTATGGACTAGACAAGTTCTTATGTTGGATTAGACATGGTGAATGTTATACATTTGTCTGTGTTTAGTGCATAGCACCTCAACCAAGGTTACCTTTCTCATTTCTTTCCTTGGCTTTAACATTACAAACTTTACTACTTTCTAATGCCAGCTTACTTTTCCATCATTTACACAATCTATAGCATCCCTTATTCATCATTTCCATCCAAAAGATTCTTTTTTAAACATAGTTTGACATCACTCTGCAGATAAAGGTTACTTTCTTTCACTGACTTACATATACACTTCCTTGGATTCTAGTTTCAAGGCAATTTACCCTACAGGTATCATAATATCTCCTAACTTCTAAATCTTTTGCTGTTCTAATTCAATCCATATTGAATCTGTGCTAGTGGTTCTTCAAACATTAATTCTTAAACATTTCCAAATCCCTTTTCTAAATTCTTCTCTGGCCCATTCATCCATATCTATTCATAACTAATCTATATAACTCAGTAAGTTCATCTCTAGTTCTTAGGATTTCAACATAAGCACCAAAATTTATACTATTCTATGTCAGTACCATCTTCCCTAACTATTTGGTACACTCCTTTTTTCTCCTTGCTTAATATATCTTTTAGGTAGCTACAATAGGTGTTTTTCTATAGCTAAAGGACAGGATTAAATAGAGTTCAGTTATCCTGTTGGTAGACTCTTCTGGCTTTTCCAACCTCATCTGCATCTTCAGAATCATTCTTATCAACACTTGTATGCATTCCTTTCCTTGCCATCTGCTTTCTCCTCTTTCCAGCTTCTTTGTTGATTCATCATCCTTTGCTTCATCATCTTTATCTTCTTTCAGTCTTTTTGGAGTATTTGTCTGGAGCTCTTCACCAAATACTTTTAATCTTTCTTTAGTTGCTTCAAAAACTTATTGGAGCAAATGACTCAACCTGTTTCACAAGCTTGTCAAACTCTTCCTTGACTTCTTCAAAACTCAATTTCTTCAGCTGAGTTAACTTCCATGTCCCTTGATTCTTCAAGTAGTTCATCATATAAGTCTTCAGCTGTGTTTGAGTCATGGGCTTGTTTCTTTTAGCTTTAGCTCTTTGTTCTGCAAAGTATTTCTTCCTTTGATTGACAAGATCAACCATTTTCTTTGCTGATTCCATTCCCTTGATGTTCACTTTCCTAGCATGGCTTTTTGATCAACTCTGCATTTGCCTTTCAAGTTTTTGCTCTAATCAAATCCCAGTCTTCATTTGTATAATCCTGAGCTTCAAACTGAAGTTGAGCTTTTCTTTTCTTCTGTTGCTCATTCAATTCTTCTTCTTCTGCAATCCTTTGTGCTAGAAGAGAATCCAAATGTACCTATTTAGCTACCTCCTCTCTTTGCTCAGTATCTAACCTAATTGCTTCAGCAAGGCTAGCTTCTTCTTGAAGAATTTGTTCTTTTGACTTCTTTGGAGTTTCTTCACTGATCATGGGAGCTTTTCCTTCTCTTTGTCCTTTATCTTGATAGAAGTAGGATTCTTAGCAACCAATAGTTACTAACTTGTTGCATAAACAAGTAATAATTTTTTCCTTCACCTGTACTAAGTTTAATTAATATCACCAGTATTAACTCCCTAAGCGAGTATTACTTGTTTTCCACAAGCAGTCATTCTCACTAGCTAGTATTTGGACTTTGTTCAGCCCCTTGCTCAACTGCATTCTTGAAATAGCCAGATAGAGACGACTTTATTTCCCTTAGTCTCTTTTCGATTCTCTTGTTATCTCCTTCTTGTCACAATAGATACTTGTCATTTAAAGATGCAACTTGGGAGAGAGTTGTGGCTGCTTGAGAGTGTTTGGACTTATATCTTCCTACTTGTGCATCCCTGACTAGATAGTACCTTTGTTGTAGGAGGAGTAACCTATCCTTGTACTAAAAAGCTAGAGGACTCATCTTGACTTTTCCTCCGAAACCTCAGGTTCTTATTCCTTTGAATCTCGTTATATACCAATTTCCTACTTTTCAAACCCTTCACATATCTTCACATTCTTGACATAACGTCACTATAGCATTTCCGATGGTCAGCTTGGTTGTTTGTGATCTATCTCCAAGCTTGTCTCAATTCGGATTTAAACTTAGGAACTTTATGAAGTAAATCATTCCATAGGCTTTTGGACTTGGTGCCTGTTCTTGTGGGGGGAGAATGATGGTGTGAAAGGAGATGATTTACTCTATTAAGTTATGTCAAAGGGTGTGTTTTAGATGTCTGGTATTTGTGTAGGTAAAGGGATAGGTGGTGGTGTAGGTGAAGGGATAGGTGGTGGTGTAGGTGAAGGGATAGGTGGTGGTGTAGTTGTAGGTGTTGGGATAGGTGGTGGTGTAGTAATAGGGATAGGTGTAGGTGCAGTAACAGCTAGAGGAGATGATGTGGAGGGTACTGTAGGTGTTGATGATGATAGTTGGGATGGAGCTACAGCATCATGAGCTTGTCCTGCATTTGGGTTAGTAGCCACAAGTAACATAGAAGGCAATAATGTCTTGTGTCATGCCACCTCGAAATCCCTTTTCATGTTCCCAAAATATCTTTTTTGGTCAGGCTAACTGCTAAATAAGGTGTTTGTCTCCGTTTGAATATTTAAGATCATTTGCAGAAATCGTGGATACATCAAAAACTTTGTCTTGCTTTTCAAATTGGCCACCATACCATCAAAAATAAGTTTTGAAAAGTTATAAACTCTACCAGTGGATAGACAGACCAAAGCAGTAGCAATATTGCTACCAAATTGATCCCATCCATCACTTTTAGGGCTTATGCAGTGTAAAAAGATGTGGAACTAAGTATACTCATTGGTGGTCGGTGTGAAAAAACTTTTCTAAAAAGTAAAAGGTTCCATCAGTCGGGTCACCTGTTTTCCCATTTCCTCAATAAGTTAGACACTTTGGCAACCATTTGTTATTTCTGTGGCGTCCTCTAATTGAAGTGATATTCCATAACATATGACGCCTCAGAAATTGTAACCTTTATGGTTATCAATGGTTGCATTAATTTTCTAGTGACAATCACGCTAGTATTGGCAGTAGCACTCTACCAAAAACTGTTTAACAAGGGAATCATAGATAGTTGGATTTGTAGTTAAAGCATACCTGAGGTTGGAACCTCGAAGAAAATCCACTATCTCAGCAAATCCAGCACTCTCTTCAGGCTTGCGCAAAAACCCCACTTGATTGTGTTTGTCGCAATACTTTAATTGAGCCATTGGACAATCGTATCAATGTATTTGGGTTAGAGGTGATTGAAATTGTAGATGCTGGTAACAGAACTCTTGACTATTTTCGTGATAAAGGAAATTTTTACTTTGCAAAAAGAGGAGATAGCAATAAAAAGAAAAGTATGAAAGAGAAATCAAACTTTATCTATATATAGCTTCTCAGTTGTACGACTATTGCGCCGTAAAAATCTCTAACGGTAACATTTAAACAGTGATAAGTCAGAAAAAGTCAATTTTCCCGCAACCAGCATTAACAATAAACTACCAGTATTAACAATTTCACTACCAGACTTAATTGTGGTCAAACAGAATTAATTAAGAGTCAACCCGAATTAATAATTTTCAACCAGAATTAAATATGTATGAAACATGTACAACAGTTAAAAACCTTGGCATTCCTCCCTTTCATCCATGCTATGCCTGCAAAATTAGTCTAAAACAAAAAAACATACTGCAAGAAATTTTATAGACAGAATTAATGAAAACTAACTACCCGAATTAACTCTACTTAACTACCAGTATTAACTACCAGAATTAACTACCAGAATTAACTCTACTTTACCACCAGTATTAATATGACATAACTACCAGTATTAATACTACTTAGCTACCAGAATTAAAATAAACTTAACTAACAGTATTAAGACTTCTTAGCTACCAGAATTAAACAAACTATACAACTAAGCCTCCCCTTAAAAATAGCTATTTGTTAATCATACCAATGTTAACCACCAAGTAATTAAACCGAGGTCCATCAAAAGGTTTGGTCAACAAGTCAGCTACATTTAAGTCTGTGTGAATTTTCTCCACACTTATGAGCTTCTTCTCATAACAATCTCTTATGAAGTGGTGACGAATCTCGATGTGCTTTGTCTTAGAATGATATACTGGGTTCTTCACAATGCAGATTGTGCTTTCATTATCAATGTGGATTTTGGTATTCATGAAATTGAAACCATAGTCCAGCAATTGATTTTGAACCCACAATACTTGTCCACAGCAATTTGCAGCAGCTACATATTCAGCTTCAGTTGTTGAAGTGGCCACAATTGTCTGTTTCTTACATTGCCATGAGATAAGTCTTTGACCAAGAAATTGACAACCACCTGTTGTGGATTTCCTGTCAAGGTTGGACCCACCATAGTCACTATCAGAGAATGCTTCCAAGTCAAAGGGTGATTCCCTAGGATACCATAAGCCCAAGTTTGGTTTGCCCTTGAGATACTTGAAGATCCTCTTGACAGCATTGAGATGAGAAGTCTTTGGAGTTACCTGAAAACGTGAACAAACACATACTGCATACATAATATCAGGTCTAGAAGCAGTTAAGTACATGAGGGAACCTATCATAGATCTGTACAAGTGTACATCTACATCAAAAGCTTCCTCATCCTTTGTCAAAGGCAACTTGGTCTCCATGGGAGTGATGGCAGCTTTGACATTCACAAGAGCAAATTTCTTGAGTATCTCAGCTACATACTTGTCTTGAGATATGAAGATTCCTCCCTTGTTCTGCTTGACTTGTAGACCTAGGAAAAATGTTTTGATTGATACGGTAGATTGCTAAGAGAATTGTCATCTGTGACACTAATTTAGGTTTTTGAGGACCTTTTTTACTATAACATACAAAGAATCATTCATTTTCCTCTTGTGGTTTTGGAGTATAATCTCCACTTAAGGGACTGTGGAAACTTTAAAATAATTAGTCTTGGTAAATCTATTGTAACAATGGTTTTACTATTGATCCTTTTTGAACATTAAAAACAAAAAAGTTTATTTCTTCCTCTGAACTTAGAACCTCATTGTTTGATGTATTTCAATCCTAAGCCAACTTTTACTATTGACTCATGCAAGAATCAATTAAATATCAAAGATTCTTGAAGGTAATCTTTCCTTGAACTAAGGTTTTCTGCCAATTGTTCCTTTTCTTTTACAGTTTTCATTCCTATTCTTCTTTATCTTTAAGCTTTTCATCTTTTTCATTATTTCATTAAGCCTGAAATGTAAGCTTTTCATTAGAGAAAGTTGATGTTTTTGAAAAGTAACAAGTTGAGCTTCTAGGTTTCTTAACAGGTTCGACTTAGGCAAGTATTTGTGCTTCTGATAACTCCAATTGATATCATAATTCATACATTTGCTAGCCTTAAGGTATTGTTATGAATCAATGCAAGTTTTAGAACACAAAGTGACCTTCATTTGCTTTGAGCTGATTGCCATAAGTGCATGATTTGTCTCTTCATTCAGTCATGTTCTCCACATATGATAATCCACCAGTTCACCTATTATCGCAAACCCATCTGATTCTTCTCTTGCTTCCCAGCTTCTTGATGTTGATAAAATGAGTCTCTCTTCTTCTTTCCATCATGTGTCCCCTTTGCTGTACATTCCCTAGCAAAGTGACCAGTGTTGTGACAATTGAGCATTCAGCTTTCTTTTTGTCAAAGCCAACAGGTGTTTTTCCATCCACGCGAACTCTCCTTCCTGTTTTCTTATAGAACTTCTTCATTCGAATAGCAATCATTGCTATTTGCTGATTTATGTCCATCTCTTTAATGTCTACATCATTAATTTGTTCCAGATCTTCATGAAGTAAGTCCTAGTCCTCTGATTGTTTGGCAAAGAGGGAATAGATTACTTCATCAGCAAGACCAGCAAGAACTTCTTTTTCAGGAATATTGGTTGAAGAAGTAGAAGGAGTGCAAGTACTGTAGGCACCAGTAAAACCAGACTTAACTTTATTAGTGCTACTTTTGATTTGTGAAACAAAAGCAACATTTTGAGCACTTGAAGATGTTTTTGAAGCACCTTGAATTTCTTGCTCAAAAACTCTAAGGTTATTGTACAAATCATCAATAGATAAAGTGTCAATCTCTGGTTAGTTATCATTGTCATTGACCAATTGGACATGCAGGGGCATAGATCTAAGAAACTTATGATTTGCATCACTACGGTGAATACTTCAGCACCATGAGCTTCCAATTGAGAAAGTAACTGTTGAAATCTGTTCATATCCCTTTTCTAGCCCTTCTGAATTGGATATTTTAAATGCTTCAAACTGTTGTTTGAAAACAGCCTTCTGCATTTTCTTTGAATTTGCATTACCACCAAACCTAGTTCTGATGGCTTCCCAGATCTCTTTTGCATCATCCATTCCATGAAATCTTCTCATATGTTCTTTAGGAATGGCCATCAGGCAAGATATTCGTAGCCCCTTCCTTTCTTTTCAACACAGCTTGAATTTCTACGGCAGTTAACTGGTGAAAGTACTCGAACAATACCATCCTTTCTAGTTGAAATTCTCTTCTTGGAGTTTCCATTCTGAATTACCTTCCATACTTCATTGTCAATGTACTCAAGGTAATGCTCCATCTCCATAGCCCATATATCATACTCCTCCTTCTTCAGAATTGGGAGTTTGATATTTGAGATAGCAGTTGTTTGAGGAATCATCTGTTGTTGTTGTTTAGGTGCATTACCAGTATCTGATGCATCTTCATGGTTTAATTCTTCATCATCACTGAGATGTTGTGAGAACTCATCATTAGCAGGTTGTGACAATTTTGTAGGAGGAGGATGTAGTTTATGGTTCTAGTGATTATTCTTTATCTGAGTCCCTCTAAAGGCTCTGCTACTCCTACTTGTAGGTCCTTGTATAGAATCTGATTGCCTTTGTAAGACGATAGCTAACTTGAATAAATCCAAATCACGCAACTATGTGAGAGGGACACGACTATGAATATCAAAGTGTTTATGTGGAATCTTAACACAAGGAATTAAGAAAAAACAATAATACTATATTCTGCCTATTAAGCTACTAATGCTTCTTTTGGATATTTCAATAAGTACATAACAGATTGTGCCTTAGGGTTTCCTTTTATACAACCAAGAAACCCTAATGCTTTACAAACGTCTCATCCTCTTGTGAATGGATAATACATATCCGTTTCTAGTATCTCTAAGATAACTATTACTATTCTGTTACATAAACAGACTTAACTATGAACAGACTTAACTAAATATGACCAGTACTAACTCTAGTACTGCTACTCTACCAGTACTAACTTTAGTACTGCTCAGGACTATAACTTAGTAATGCCTTAGTTTTTAACTTCGTACTACGAACGAACTATGACTACCAGACTTAAATTTTTTTCAAACTACCAGTATTAAGTCTTTTAAACAATCTATTTACCACACATTATTAAGCAATTCTTCAAGAAAAACATATATCCTTTCTCAAGTCATAATCGTCATTCCTCAATGTTCGATGACATCGAGTCATTTGCTAGAAGACAATAAGTAGATCTCCTCATATCATAAGAGAGTCACTATCCGCAACGGGGATAGGAGATGGAGAAAGAGACTCAAGAATCGTATCAGCAATTTCCAAATTAAGATCTTTCGGCGGTCGTAAAGATGAATTATCATACAACAAATTCTCAACAAAACGGATTTCTTCCTCTAGATCAAAGTCGGCTTTCTCAATTCTTGGTGGAATTGGATCGATATGAGCGAGTTCACCGAAGAACTCCTCGAGAAGATAATCAAACTTAGGTGAAGAATCAATTAAAATATCACGGTTAAGCAAAGATTCGATAAGATTAGACTCAGCATTGAAATAATGCGGATCAATATTTAGAGAAATGATTTCTTCATCATCAAAAAGAGGGTTCGAATAAATTTTGAAATTTTCCATTGGAACGTCCTCATCAGAAAGTGACTCGTCATCACTAGAGGTGAAATCGTCGTTTGAATCAAAGAGAGGATTCGAGAAAGTTGTAACAGTCGGAGAAGTTTCATCACAGTCGGAGAAGTTTCATCACACTCGGGCACATCACAATCACTTCCATTATCAAAAAAATCCTCG